>VXBA01003500.1:306547-378424 GCA_013399895.1 Serilophus lunatus | reverse complement strand
CATGCACCTCAGCTGGGCTACTGATTTCACCTCCAACTCAGGCTGATCACCCTTAGACCTGCTTCCAGTCAGCCGAGCTACATCCACTTCCCTCTTCAAGCCTAGTTTAAAGCCTTCTCGATGAGTTCTGCCAGTTCATGAGCGAAAATTCTTCTGTCCTTAACAGAGAGATGCAACCCATCCGTGTCCAGCAGGCCAGGTGCCATAAAGGTTGTCCCATGGTCAAGGAACACAAAGTTCTGCCAAAGACACCAACCCCTGAGCCACTTGTCGATAATGTGGGCTTTCCTATTCCTTTCATTGTATTTGCATTTTTCTGCTACCAAAGGGACTGAGGAAAAGACCACTTGTGCTCCTGCCCTATCAACCACTTGACCCAGTGCCCTTTTAATTGCCTTAACACTCCTCTTTGCAATCTTGTCAATGCCAGCCTGGAATGGACAAAAAGAGGAACAAGATGGAAACATGCAGGAGAATGCCATGACACAATGCATTGCAGTATCTTCATCCAGAGTTTGTCATAAAAAAGTTTAGAGGTTGTGAATCACCTAAAAATTTATGCAATAAAATAAATGCTAATTTAAGGTAGCCACAGCCATAACACAAGTGTCCTCTCAATTAGCATCATGGATTAGCTTTCTAGATCCTTTTGAAGTGTGTTAGTTTCCAGGGGAAATGTTTCTTTCTGCATAAATTCTGTGGCTGAATTTGTTCATTCCTACGTAGTAGACACAGGCAATAGCGCTGGTCCAGCAATTCAGGCAAATGTAAATGTACTTCTGTTTCTCTGAACTGAAGACTTTCAGAGAAGACCATTACCACCCAAACTGAGTAGTCAGGACAGTACAATGACCAGAAATTTTTGTGGTATGAAGGCCTAAGTTTTTCATAGAATATAGGATTAATTGAAAATCTACTTATCCATGACAGGAGGTACTTCTTCTTAGAAGTAGTTGCATCACAGTTATACAGTTTTAGTATTAATGTGCAAAGTTATGTAAAATGTCAAATTTACATTTCTCCCCTTCTTTGAATCTTCCTTACTGTTTTCCTTACCATTATAATAATGTTTAGTTTTGCTCCAATTTACTACTTTCAAAGTAAGATTTCCATCTACTGATTTATTACTCATCCACTGCCCTAATATAGCCACTGCTTTAAAACAAACAAGCAGGCAAAATGTATTCCTCATAGAAAAATAAATGAATGAAAAAATAAAAATAAGTATGAAAATTTCAGAAACCCTTCATTTTTAGTGTGATTTGCATTTCTCCTTCTTACAGATAATCTATAAAACCAGTGCTAGATTCCTTGTTGTTGGGCTATAAAATTGTTCATGGCAGAGCAGTGCAAAATGTTCACAAAACGTGAATAGCATTACCTACATCAGTCTGTCTGCCTGCAAGTGTTTTCTTTCATCTGATTAATCCAAATCAAGTTGCTGAAACCTTCTGGCTTTTCTGGAAGAGGCAAAGATTTCTGATGTTGCTTTCCTTTCCTTTCATCAAGTGTCTGCAATGCCATTCTGCTGTTTATACAGAAATACCTGGTCTCATCAGTTAAATTTATAACCCTAGCAGGATTGTAAAGCTAGTATTGCTCAGTGCAAAATTTCCCATGAGACTCAGACACACCTTTTGTTAGTGTCTCAACTGCAGGGGAAAATGGAGAGCAGGTCCTACATTAGCTCTCACTTCTGAAGGTTCAGTAGCATGGTTTTGGGGTAAATTAATACTAATTGTTCACAGCAAATCTCTACACTCTAATAGTAGTTAGACATGTTTTACATAGATGCATAATCTCTCTATTTTAATACTGTGAAACTGGCCTCATTTACCTCATAGCCATATATATATATTTATAGCCCTATCAAGAATGTTTGGGGCTTTTTTTTTTCAGATGTTCTTAACTAAATTTAGGAAAAATTTACTATCTTAAAAAGTTGTGAATAAGCAAGATAATATACAGTCACCAAAAAAACCCAACATAACAAAACAAAAAAAAAAGCAAAAACAAAACACCTAAACATTAGAAAGGTAAATGCCAGAGGTACTACTTAAACTGTATATGCACAATCAGTTTATTCTAAAGCATAGGAACACCCAGGCGTAATGGTGATTACAGCCTTAATGGATTGGTTTGATTGCTTATTTGAGAAAGCTCTCTGTTTTACATTAAATTCTCCAAAACTATTTAAATATAGATTGAAATCTCTCAAATGGGTGCATAGTAATCCCATTCTTTATTGTCTTCATTGGCTTCTAATGACACATTGTTTACAGAATCAAAAAGACCAGTTTTAGCTCTATTTATTCCTTACATCTCTCTGCTAAATATGCACCCTTAGCTTGACTCATTTTTGTTGCTGTCTCATGTTGCAAGTCCGTGCTTTAAGGATTGGGCTTTAAAAGGAAAAAAATATCCCATTGAAATTTCATTGCCTCAGAACATATGTTCAGATATTTCTAACAGCCTTCAAAGTAAAGAAGAAAATGTCCTTAAAGGAGGCACATCTCTTCAAAGTGATCATCGTGAAGCTACCACTTGCCTGTGTTTTAGAGCACGATGTTTATTTCATGTGCTTGTGGTCTCTTTGTTACCCATTGTGACCTCTGAAATGGCAATATACGAATCATTTACTATTGTATTTTTAGCTGTTACTACACCCACAAGACTTTTTATTATCAGCAGGAGTGGAGGTATTAAAGAGATTTGTGGGCCTCAGAAGGCTCAAAGCACAGTAGGGATGAAATTACAAAATTATATTGTTATAAAATGTATTTCTAAAACTGTGTACAAAGGCCCAGTGTTAATGAAAGTAATTGATAGCAAATACTGATTTCTTTTTACATCACCAACAAAGCATTTTTTCTGAGTAATAATGAGCCTCTTTTTAGTAACAATAGGAAAAAAATGAGTCTCATGAATCATTTATGTGGCCTCATTCATTGCTATTATTACTTCTGCCATCAAATATTTTGGGAATTCAGCCCCTTTTTCTCTCTGTCTTTATATCTCATGTAATGGTCTTTCTTGTGCTTTTCAGAAGGAAAATTGAACTTTCTTCTTCTTTAATGCACAGAAAAGTACCAGATCTTCCATTCTGATTCCGAATAAATGTTCCTGTTGCTGAGGCTTTTTAGCTGGAAGAAGCCATAAAAGATGAATAATTGCTAAAGGAGAAACAAGATAGGGGAAGTAAAACCCAATGTGCAGAAGAAACTCATTTTCAAAAGGTCAACACCTTCAGCACAGGATTTGCCTAAATTGGACAATTCCATAATATTTTAGCTGTCAGTAATTCCATTATACTGAAAATACTCAGAAAGTGCACTGAAAGTGTCATGCCCATGTAGCTGGTTTAATTACAAGTAACACTGCATAATGCTTAGAGCAGGACAATGAGTGTCAATAGATTTTGGTTCTTTTGACTCTGTCTAAACTCATAGAAACAAGTAATTTAACTTTTTATACTTAAAAAGTAGAAAAAGGGTTTTTTCTTAAAAAGCAGAAAATGAAAATAGAGGTTGAACTAGATGATCTTTAAGGTCCCTTCCAACCCAAAATCACTTTATGATTCTAAAAGCAATCATCCAGACAATCGTCACCTCTAGATAGATTCTTGTGTACTGCAAGTACCTGCGTGTAAAGACTATTCAGAAACTACCTACAACAGGTATCACATGTTCTCTTCTTCCGAGTTTAGGAAATTGGAATTTTTCAATGAAATGTCTTCTTCTGCTCTAACTTTGTCAGTGATTTCTCTCATCTTCACTTATTTCCAACTCAGTGTAGAACGGCTGTCTTTCAATCCTAGTGCCATTTTAAACTCCTTTATTATATATATTCATTTCTGCAAAAATTGTTCATGTGCTCGTGGTCTAGAATCAGCTGAGGTGTTGTGGTTTATTTTTTTTTTCCATTTGAAAATATGAAGCAGCTAAAAAAGGGGGTTTTTTTTCAAATGAGGCGTGCTGAGCTCAGTACACTACCCCAGATTCTTAAAACATAACATACATTAAAGAGATAATCTCTGTATAAATGCTAATACTACAAGTATGACTTGTTTTCATTTAGTTCAGTTTTGTTGATATACAATAGAACAATTGCAACCTTCACATTTTTTAAAAGGCATATAGCATTTAATTTGAGAAAAATGTGCATTCATTGAAAAGTATTTAGCATAAACTCCCCATGCCTCAACTTCTTCATTTTTAAATTTTTATGAAAATTTTTATATCCTTATTACAGTTTTGAGATTTTTGGATTACTGGCATTATATTCCCATCAAGTGGCACACTGACAGTTAACTCTTTTGCATAGATTTGTAAAAAATAAATTCATGAGTAAAATGTGGCATCTTTCAGAATTAATGCACTTCAGTGTGTTCGTCATTATCATCAGCATTTTTAAGTTAAACAGTTATTTTAAATATTAGAAAATATTGAGGATTTTTTCTGAGTATTAGAAGACTGATATTTACAGGATGCATCATACTTTGGTGTGTACAATATGATAATAAAGTTGAAAGGTTATCTTCCCTAAGCAGAGCACAAAGTAAGCTTCTCATAAGATACAGCCTCACTGTAAGTGAATGATGTTGATACAAACCAACATTAAATGTCACCAAATAGGAACTACTTCTGTTTAATCAAACAAAATATTCAGTCATGTTGATCAAACATCACTGGGAATATTATCACAACTAAGTCCACACTGCCTTTGTGTGCAGGGTCCTCACCCTTTCAATTATGTTGATTTGCCACTTAAGCCACTAGCTTAATAGTGCATTAATGAATAAATATCTAAAGTCTAAATATCTAAATATCTAAAGTCTAAAAAATGCAGAAATGATACCATTAGTATTTATTTCCTTCTCTTCTAAAGACTTCTTCTATCCTTTTAAAATATAATTGCAATAACTATATCTGTATTAGAAAACTTATAGTTAACACACTTACTATCTTAATGTTTAAGAGGAAAAAAAAAAAAAAAACCAACCAAATCAGCATCATGAAAAGTCCAATCAGTGCAAATCAGAACATAATTCTATCCTTTTNCAGTGCAAATCAGAACATAATTTTATCCTTTTCATAGTTTTTTTTTTTTTTTTTTTTGAGGGTAGGGGCAGGTATGTTTGATTGGTTTTTTTCTTTTGTTATATTTTCCTTTTTTTACTCTTTTTTGGTAAGTTATTACAGGATGGAGACAATGTGTTAAGATACTGGATTTGCATGCTCTGGAAAGCTGCCTTGCATCTTTATTCCAAAGCACGATTCCTGTCTCCAAGCAAGAAAGAAACAAAGAAAGAGATGACCTTTGCAGCTGCCATTTTGAAAAAACTCTTCAAAGGTTGTTAAGAGGGAAGCCAGAAACCTGGGATGGCAAAATGGAAGAAAATGAAATCCTTTAGTGCTGCAGGGAGAAGTGTTTTGCCAAAAGATGGTGGCAGCATATCCTCTGCTGGGTTTGTGTGGGCTCTCTGGGCACAAGGACCAGCAGCAGCAGAAGGTCATGCTGAGATTGCTTGTGATGCTGGATGACTCATTAGAGAGAAGAATGATTTTTAGGCAACACATTCCAGCATTTTAATATTCTCACTGGTCTCCCAGAGACTCTCTATTGCCTTCAGCACCAGGTGGAAACTGTTTTCCCTGGGGCTTTCATTCCCTTTTCCAAAATTGGCCCTCCCAGCAACTCAGCAGTGAGATGTTAAGAATTTAGAGAACAAGCTGTAAATTGTCTGCTGCAAGAGTGATGAAATAACTTCACCTGCCAGAGACAGAATGTGTCTGGACAGATGGGACACCCCCAACAGATTGTAGCACCCCACAAATGGTCCCAGATCAATGTTTCAGGGCAGGGGAAACCACCCCCGGCTAAAAAAATCAGGGCTCTGTGAATGGAAAATGTTTCTTCAGACAGATATTCTCAAACTGCCAACACTTAAAATAGCAATCCAAGAAACCTGAGAAAGGATGATCCCATTTTATTAAGGTCAGATGGAAAAGCAAAAGTCCCTATTAGGAGCGATAAGAGACAGCTAAAGTGATAAATACTGGAAAGATAATAGCAGAAGCAGACAGCCAATATCCAAGCCATCTAGACTTCCCCAACACAGAGTAGGGCTGGCCTTCCTGGTTAACTGCAGGTTTGGTATATTTCCTATTGAAAGCTTTTCTGCAGAAAAAAAACTTGAAGCCCAAACAAACTTCAGTGCTCTTATGATTTCCCTACAGTGCACAGTCAGGTCATCTTGCAGTATTCTCTGTCATTTTGGAGCTGCTGCCTGAGCTATAAAGTGAGACCCTGCCACAGCTTTTCCTTTCATGAGTGAAGAACCACAAGAATTAATTCTGGTTTCAGTGTCCAGCCTACCTAGGGACGCTTGAAGCTATTGTTATTCAAAACATATGTTCTAAGCTGTGCCTGAGTGACCAAATGTAAATTTGCATTTCATTGATATAAGGTTTTGTTTTCTGTGGCTTTGAGATAGCTGGTGCTCTTTCTCATGGGACAGAGGTCTTCAGGACAACATAAGGGATATTTCCAAAGGGGTTTGAATAGAATAACACATTTTCCTTTGATGTAGAAGGAATTGAACTAGATAAGTTAAAAACCATGCTAGAGAGTATAAACATCTAATGATTCAAACTGCCATTGTTTTGCCCATAAATGACAACATGCAAAGTAATTTTAAAAAAAGAAAACAAAAAAAAACTCAAAAAACACAACCCACACAACCAAGAAATGAATCTCAAAATGACTGCTAACTACTGAGTCATCCAGACACCTACTTATATGAGTCTTCTGTTCCTAACAATGGTTTGCCTTTCCATCCAGCACAAGCATTTAAGTGTGTCCCTCTAAAATAAGCCTAGTTGCTAAGAAAGACTATTGATTCACTGCTGTGAAAGATACATAAAGAAAGACGTCTTACAGGTGAAAGAGGCATCTGTTCAACAATTCTCTTTATTGAGTACTCCCACAGCTTTTAAACAGAGCTCAGTAGTGTAGGGATAGGACTGAAAGTGCATCAAGGAGTTTGGCTGTTGGAATTCAGGGTCTAAAGGTGATGCTCAACCATGAGTTGACAATAAACAGAGGAATTGCAATGAGGTCTCTAATGACAGCAAGCCAGTCTTACAGCTTTACTCTTGACCCTACCTAAAAGCACAACTTGGTTTCTGACCTGATCATGTTCTGAATCTGGGACATGAGGCGGTTCCACTGAATTAGCCCAGGTTTAAATTCACAAATAGTAGTTGGTCCATGGGAAGCATCTTTATCTGGACACTCCTGACAGCTTCAGAACCCAAGTCGTCTCCTTCCAGCTCTGCTCCATTGCACAATAGGAGAATGCAGTACAGGGCGCCCTGCAAGCTGTTCCAGGGAAACTGAACTTGGACTGAACTTGTCAGTCTCTGCCAGAGCCGAGGAAGTGAGGTTAAGGGCAAAAAGTGCAATTGCAAGTATGACTAAGCAGACAGATTTATGCTGAAGAAAGAACTCAGAAAAAGAAAAGGGGGATTGGGGCTTAGAAAGAATTAAGGAACAGCTGAGTGCTCCAAAAATACAACAATCTCTAGCAGCAGCAGCAGTATTCCTGTAAGCAGAAACTCAGCTTCCTGTTATAGGACCCAGTTGCTATAGAAACTTCCAACTGGGAGCTAAATAAAGTAATTTCTATGCTAGTGTTGGTGTCTATAACTTCAGCACCTGATGCTAACCAAATTATGCTCAATAAACAAATTTAAACTTTAAAAGCCTGCAATGAGTTCACAATGTTTTCTATACAACAGATTAATCCCAATTGATCTGGGCTTAGAACTCAAGAGCATGCGAAATCATAGAAACAGATAAAAGACTACTCCAAACAAACATGCCTCCCCTTTATTTCTCTCTTACATTATTTCCTCTTTCTCCTATATACATCTTTATTCTGTCTTAGCTATTTTTTTCATGGCTAACCTCATAGCTGAGCCTGACATCTCTGATTCTCTTTAGACAAATTAATTCTGCATTAACCTGTGCTTGCTCTTGCATCTTTTTCATATTTCATTAAACATTTACTTCAGGTTAAAAATTTGAGAAGCAATGTTAACAGTTGAGAGCAAATCCTTCTTCTGAGATCTCCAGCACAGGGTCTGAGGGATGAAGCACAAGGGACAAGTTTGCAGAAACCTGCACAGGCAGATTATAACATGGGAGCTGTGAGAAACACTCATCTCCCAGGGAACATAGGCATAGATAAATCTGATGAACCTGGATGCCAGGACATCTAGGGCTAGAAATATCTTCTCTTTAGAAAGGAGAAATTGTTATTGTTATTAGTGTAGCACTTTTCAGTGCTAGGAGACAGGAGATCACCTCAAGCATTTCAAAATGCAGACTATTTCTGCATGACATTAAACACAATTTCATTAGAATAAATAACACTGGTGTCACGAGTAGTCACGTAGGGCTGATTTAAAACCTTTTAAACTTACTTTCTAACTGTTACAGAAGCTGCTTGAGTATTTCTGCAACATCTGGCAAGATGGCAAGAGTTGAAGCTACAAAGTGTGACAGAGAACCATAGCAGTGACTGCCCTCCCTCTGGTAGATTGGTCTTTACTTTCTAAGTGCCCAAAGTGTGTGAAGAACAGCTTAAACACCTGAGGTACATGGCACTTCTGGGAAAGCAAGCAGGAGAGGAATGCAGCAGTGATAGGAGGTGAAGGTTTTCGTCATTCCAACAAAGGTGAACAGCAGCAGACGTTGCCTTATCCCTTACAGAGGAGCCAAGGATACTGAGTGGATAAACAGGCGTGTAGGCACTTGAGGAACATTCACCCTAGCCCAGCAGGCCAGGTAAAAAGCAAGAGGAGGTAGAGGTGAGCAGCTCAGCAGCTGCTACAGGAGAAGGAGCAGGTAGCAGAGCTGCTTGGAAGAGGCAAGGGCTGCCACACCTCAGTGCCCAGCAGCCAGCAGCCCTTGCTGGGACAAGCATTGTCCAAGGGCTCGGGGACAGGCTAAAGCTAGAGCAGGGCTCGAGTAAGCTTTAGCAGAGGAAGCTCTGGTAAGGCAGATCTTGTGACACCTCTGTGACGCGTGGTGGGTGGCTGGGCTTGGGCAGGGGCTGGCAAGCAGCCGGGACTGCCATGCCAGGTGGCCAGTGGCTCGTAGATCCCTCACAGGCTTTGGCAGGTGACAGAGGCAGCTGGTGAGCATGAGCTGCCCGATGGCCCCCAGGCAGCCAGGCAGCCAGGCTGCCAGCCAAGTCTGGAGATAGTGGGCTTCTGGCCTTGACAGGAGAGTAGAGGCGAGCTGGTAGAGCTACTCAAGGGACCGCAACAACTACTGCTTGAGAAGAGCTGGCCGGTAAAGTAGAGAAAGTGTGTGTTTTATCGGTGTCCATATAAACCAAGGCATTGGATAGGAAGTCAAAATCTTTGAAACAAACCTGGTGAAATAGGCTGGACTTAGAAAGCTTTCAGTGGTATTTTTTCATGCAAGTCAATGATATCTTAATAACAAAATTAGCTGGGATTTTGGAATAGCTACACTGTTCATATCTTGTCAGAAGCAATGTATGGGAGATGTACATGCATCCCAAATGTACACACTCATCTTTATACATATGTGTATGTGCATGTATTTGTAATTCCCTGTTCAATGCATTGGTGTAATGGCTGCTTGGAACTGAACTGAGTCCTGCTGCTCACACCACAACCAGGCATTAAGCAGATAATGCTGAAATAAATGCAGTCTAGCAAGGCACTTATTTAACATGAAAG
This sequence comes from Serilophus lunatus, assembly GCA_013399895.1. Taxonomy (NCBI): domain Eukaryota; kingdom Metazoa; phylum Chordata; class Aves; order Passeriformes; family Eurylaimidae; genus Serilophus; species Serilophus lunatus. The sequence goes on along the minus strand of VXBA01003500.1, from coordinate 368,645 downwards.
ATGTGTTTGCAAGACCACTGACTTCAGGAGAACCTACCTACAAGCTGAAATTTTCACATATGATTGAATGCTGTATTGGATAAGAATGAGCTGAAATTCACACATTAAATTAGACCATACTTAACTGCTGACACATGCAGGAGATGCTTCCAAGCCTTTAGGTGACAAAGGAGCCCATAAGCAGAAGACAGGGAAGTATCATTAACTATTTATTTTCTGTAGGAAGATAATTGCCTTGAGGAAAGGAAGACAGGAAGGTCAGGATCCTAAGGCAGGGGGGCCAGGCTTTCTAGGCATAGAGATACATGTTGCTAGTAATGTGACATTGGCATCTTTGGAGGGAAGGTCACAGCAGGGAACTGTGAGGGGTGATCTGGAATGTCCCTATCACGGGAAGTTGTTAGGGAGTCGGGGGATTTTAGGCCCATACTTTGGTCATGCAAAGGTACATGCAACTCCACCCTTTTCTTTGGTTTCTCTTTTGTTTTCTCTAAAGTGTAAATAAGTTGAAAATGGAGAAGATTTGCCTTTTTTTCTCTCTCTTTCTGATTGGACTGTAAGGAAGACATACTTGAGCCTTCAAGGAGGCTTTGAGAGTCTTGCTTTTTTTAATGAAGCATGATTGTTTTTTGTTTGTTAGTTACAAGAATTGACACTCAATTGTAATGCCTGTTATTCTTTATAGTGCCTATTCTCTTTGCAGAAGTTTATGGAAGACTTGACTGGATAGTTAAATACAGTGATACAGATGCAAAGCTACCTGTATCCATTGAAGTACTGCTTTTTTCCTTGCTATTTCAAGAATTTCAAGTCCTTGTACAATCGAAATATATGGTGAGTCACAGCTGAACATCCACACTGTTTTGTCGTCTTTATGCTTTGGAAATAAACCAAAAGGGCCACACTTTGATGCCTTTCAAAAGTGGAAAGCAAAGCCTGTAACCCCCTTACATTGCTTCTCTTCTCTTCCTTTTTGCCTTCGTTGTCTCAGACAACATGTCATCCTTCAGTGAGTGAGGAACAGTACTTTTTACTTACTGCTTCCCAGAGCTCCTAGGAAATTTTGCTTGCTTTTTTAATTCTTTTTTTTTGTCACTTATTCCTTCTTTGTAATATTATTTCATGTTACCTGAGAGCTGTTGTAGAGAATCTGTATTTTAATTTGTGATTTCTGACAGATAATTCTGATACTTAAAGTGTTTGTGCTACAGAGCATCATATACTTCCCCGAGATGGCTCTCCCTTCTGGCAGGATCCAAGCTTCCAAATACTCACAAAACCAGAAAGTTCCAAGCTGGTCTCTTCCCTGGCATCTATCTCAGGAACCACGCCAAGCCTTCAAGTCTTTTTCTGGTGAAGTTACAAGGAAAGACAGAACTATTTCACTTCCAAAGGTCCTATCAGACTGTGTACAATGAGCACAAGGAGGCCCCTGTATTTTCAGAGTGACCAGCTTGGTGGGTTCCTGCAGAATCATGAAGGACTTTGCCTGGGAGATTATTTCTGTTAATAGTTTGTCAGAGACACTTCTTAGTGGAGGTTTTTAGCCAGGATGACCATTTCTTTAGAAATGGAAAATAATCTTAACACTCAGTATTTGCCTATATGTCATAGAAAGAGGCAGGCCCACGCTGATGGCTCACACTATTTGTTCTTTTCTCTGATTTCTTAAAGTTTCTCAAAGGCCTGTTTTATCATTCTTCATTAAATCTAAACAAAGTGAGCAAAAAAGAAATTGTGTGATAAAATAAACTATGGCCTAAAGCTTCCTGGGATATACATGCCTACCTAATTTTATATGCACTAAAGGTCATCACAATGATTACTTACAGCACGTTAACTTTAGCATGTGCATAATTATTTCCAGGATCACTGAAGAACAGGTCATCTTTCAATACACAGAAAGTTTAATGAGGGATGAAAAGTTAAAATCTCAGGTCTGAATTACTCTGAAATGTGGGACTTCAAAATATATATCTAAGGTCTTGCAGGTTACTAATAATATTTGTTCTCTAAATTTAAACAGGAAAGTCTAGCTAACCATTTTAATATTTTGGTTTACTCAGTGTTACTTTGCACAATCATCTGGTGTACCTAAGCATATTCTACTTTAGAGAAGTGATTGAATTTTATAAAAAGAAAATGGTATTTTGAGGAGATAAAATTTATTTATAAAAAAAGTTCAGATTCATAAGTGGGAAGATGGTAAGAAATTTGGAAAATGGTTAGGTCTTTGTGGAAAGAACATCCTCTCCTTCTTATCTTACATAATCTTAGTTATTTTTGTATCATATCCCTACTTTAAAGAAGAAAATAAATGGAGACCTAGAGGAAGACTATCAACTTTCTGTCTGTTTATGAAAGAAACACCAGTGCTTTCTTCATTTCTTTTATAAATTTGACCAAGTATTATTTTTCTTTTTTTTTTTTTCTTTCATTTTTTAAATCCCACACTGTTTAATTTGGAAGGAACTTTTAACAGTTTCTGAAAAATTATTGTAAGAAAATAATTACTTACAGAGAACTCTTTATGTCTCTAAGGGGGAACCTGAGCTGACACTTTCCATTCCTCACATGCCTGTGATAACTGGGAGAAGCTGTTTGAGTGGGAAAAGGTGTACCAGAGTCTGCTTCCCTCAAAGCTGCTGGGTTTCATCTGCTTCCTCAGATACACGAGGGTCCTGTAGCTCTGGGTGTTCAGATTGGCAGCTGGCTGGGTCAGGAGCCCTGCAAGTGGAATGAGGTGAGATTGTTTTGGTGTTATGTTCTTGAGCCATTTTATTAGTGAGCTCTCTTTTTTTTTTTTCTTTTTTCACCCTGATGATTATCTCTGCAGAGGTGCACTCGTAGCCCATAGTTCTGATTTTTTAAAAGGTTCATGAATACATTCCCTATGGAAAGGAAGGAGGTTTTTTCTTTAATTATTCATGAGTGTGATTTTGTGGGCTTCTTTTTACTACAAGGGTAACCTATCTGCTCAGCTATTTCCTTCTTGACTTCTGTTTTGATAGACTTGTAAATTTCTTTCTGCATACCCATTCCCTTTTCTTCTGCATTTTGATGGCACATGGGGTTTGGGGAAGGGGTAGAAAAAGGAGGTGAGAGAGGTTACCCTTACTATGGAAATGCCTTAGTTCTAGAAAATGAGGGTGTATTCTTAAGAACACTGAATTCTTTCAGTACAAAAATGGGATAATAGTCACATAAAGAAATAAACAGATAAAATTATTTTTCTAGGGCTTTAGAGGGAAGCTATTGGAACCTGCATTAGAATTCATGACCAATGAACCAGAAACTATTCCAGTTCAACCTAGCTCTAAAAATAAACTTTATCTCACTGAAAGTCAGTATCCCCTTCGTCCATTGACAAAGGCAATAGTATTACAATGATTTAATGCAGCTAACTATGACTCTGGGAAATTCAGAGCCCTCTGAAACTAGTGGAGGCCTCTGTACCTATATTTTGATGCAGAACCATAGTCTCTATGCTATTGACACAATCTGCTTTCTCAAAAGCAAGCCTCCAGGGTTAGAATGCATATGTATTTAAGCATTTTTAACTGAATGCAAATGAATGTAATAAATGCAGGTAACAATAGTAAGATAAACTTTATAATAGGGCTTAAGATAAAGCTAATGGTCTGGGGGCTATTGCAGCTGGGAAAAAAAAGAGAAAGAGACATCAAGAAATCATAAAGATGGTGATAAAGGTGAAAACACTGATAACATTTATTTAGACAGAAGAAACTATGGGGGCAGGGAGACTTCTTGAGGCAGTTATGCTGTAGAACTAAATTTACAAAGGAACCTCATTTTAGGCAGTTGAATGGGCAGGTAAGTGTGAGAAAGGAGATTATGGTCCTACCATTTGATAACAAGTTCAAAAGTGAGTGGCTGAATTTCTTAAAGGATTGAATGTACCTATCTACAAGGTTGCCCAGGAGACAAAGACTTGAGTAGTACAGAAAGGGTAGAACTGGAAGATAATAATGTATGATACTACATTATGTTGTTTATGATTTAGAGAATATTTCATGGAGTTGATTCAATGAGCTAAGAAACATGGGACTAGAGTTACTTAAATTTGGGATTATTTCATGTGAAAGGTCTGTAGAGGAGGACTTATATCAACAGCAAAAGAGAATAAAATGAGGGTTTAAGTGACAATATGGCACACATGGGTGAAATTTCAAAGTCTCATCAAGGTACTGTTGAGGAAGTCCAAGTTCTCACAAGGATTTAAGTCAGTCAAAAACACATGGGGCAACTGAAATAGTAAAGGCAGGGCTCCGTTTAGATTTCAGTCTTTAGAGCCAAGTCCATGTTTGTGGCTACTTCATATGAATGTAGGAATACTGAACATACCTGGTTATTGGAGCATTTGAATGTTTCAAATTCCTAGTAGCTGAATGGATGTAGCAGAGGCATAACAACACAGTGAATAAGACAGGGAAAAGAGAGGTTTATGACTTTTGTAACCTTTAAAAGTATTTCCTAAAATCCTTGTCTAAAACAAAGAATGTAAAACACATTTTAAAAACTCAGAAAGCAAAGACCTGGGTTCAATCAGGTACAACAATTTTTCTGAAGGCCTGACTGATACTTGAAAGACTGGATTTTACACAGCATGGTGACTTCCATGTGTGCCCATCCATGGTTTTCATTCCTAGGGGTTGAGGAATAGATTGAGTGAAGGCTCAGAGTGCAGCTGCAGGTTGAGCTCTGGATGGTGGGAGCCTGAGACTCAGACAGGAGGCTGTGAGCTGCTGACCCTTTGGTTAAAAAAGAGCCTGGAGACCTGTGTCACAGCCAGCTGACTGGACACTCAGAGACATGGCAGAAGCCAATGTCTCAGGAGTGAGATTTTAGGCATGTGTGGACCATGAGGGGATAAAATCCCAAGTAGCCTCCGTGGAACCAGACATCTGAGACTCTGCTAAGGGAAACCTGCAGGTGAATTGGTGAGGAAAACTGGTGTGACTGTGGGAGTGAGGTGTGTAGGGAGTCAAATGGGGACCTGTTGGGTCACTGGAGACGCTGCTGTGAAGCAGCCTCAGTTCTAGTCTGGTGATGGGAGTGTGACTGTCAGAGTTGTGAATGGTCATACTGGGAACTTTCCTTTACAAAAGGAAAGAGATACCTGGTATTGAGAAGCTCTTAGAAAATCCCTACAGACAGTCTAACTAAGATGTTAATTTTCCTTTCAAGAGCCCTAGGCTTGTCATTGACATTAGGGGAGCACTGGAGTGCAACAGCAAATTTTCAGGCAGGTTGCTGAGATTATCTGCTTTGCTAACCAAAATACAAAGAGATAAAACAACACGGTTTTGTTTATGCATTATCACTACTCATAAGGGTTATTACCAAGCAACAAAAGTGCAGGAGAATAGAATGCACATTGTTGCTTAGGAAAAAACTTCACATGAATTAAATGTGCTTAAGGAGTATGAGAACATCACTTACATAGCAGCACTTCTAGCTGACACCACAAACATGGAGTGAAGCACTCTCAGTGATGACAAACATATTAAGGGAGGTTGTCTAATTCCCAAGTGCTGCAGATACTGACAGACAGCACAGGAGAGCAAAGCTCAGGCTTGAAAAGTCACTTTCTCTTAGATGGATGCTACTTGATTTCAGACAGAGCTGGCAATGTTCTCTCTCTTCTTACACACTTACAAGCTCTGTATGACTCGTCAAGCCAATAAAGTCTCACTGAACTGAGACTGCTTTCTAATTATGGTATATGACAATACCTGTGGAAACTCATTGCCTTCAATAAAATTGCAGAGGTGGAACTGATTGGGAGTTAGTGAGGGATCTGGTAAACAATGCTCAAGAAAGAATAGGATTCAGCATTCTCACTCTTAGTTAAGTTCTTTGCACTGAACTAATGAGAACAAAATCTAGTAAACCACTCTGTGTGAGATGAATGATGATGCAATCCTTCTGAATAAAAGATGCCATTGTCACAAAGAGACTTTTCAGCTTAGAAGTACATATTTATACAATCAAGATAGCCTCAATGAGAGCCAAAAATGTTTCTTTTCTTCTTCTTTTAAATCTAGCTTTTAATTCTGTCATATTGCTCCAAGAGCACAATAGGTGAGGTTTCATCCATACAACACGGCAGTCATTACTTCTTGCTTCTTTTGCATTTTCATTTTACTCTTTATTTGCTTTTTTATTTTTGTTCTTCATTTTACTTTTTACTTGTTGTGGAGAAAAAACTTCTACATATTCTTGTATTGTTAGCCCCTGATGAATGTGTCACATTTTTTTTTACCAAAGGCACAGGGTGTTTAATGGCAGATATTGTGTAAAGAATAACATGTCAGGGTATTGTATGGAGCAATAGATAACAACGTATCAACAGATTTATCAGGTTTATCTGAATGAATATTTAAAAATACCAAATGCGCCTTCAGATCAGTTCTGGTGAATCTTTTGAATCTCATTACAATGAAACCTTGAGGGAGCATTGGAGATTTGAAAAAGAAGTAATTAGTTCTTTCTTTAAAGGGAATTTGCCCCTGCTGACAAAATAGGGGCCAAGGCCATTACAATTCTGGCAGTGTTGAGTATATAGAAACTGCTGTAACTCTAAGAGTAGGTCTCCCTTCTGGTATGTTTGAAAAGGCTCAGAATCAAAAAATTTTGAGGATTTTTACTCATAATTTGTTCACAGTATAGTGATGTAATCCTGACATCACAATGAAGAATAAATGTTTCTAGTTCAAATAAAATCGCACGTATATTGGCTCCGAAGTATTTCTATTCCAGTGTATTACTTGACCCACACACAATTGGGTTGTACTGCTATGATCACAGTACAGAGTGGAAGTAACAGATGTCAGAGCACAAATTATAGTGAAGGGTGGAAATTGTTTTTCCCTTACTATTGTTTTGTCAGTGCAAAATTTGTCATAATCCTACTTAATATTCGTATCAGGTTTGCATACTCATCTAGGGCAGTTGGACTTTGCTGTCTACAATAAACAACTCCATTTTTCTTGAGATTCATGTCTTAAAAAATGTTGAACTGGGATCAGAGAGTAGTGTAGGATATTCCAGGTGCTTCATTCTAAATGATCATTTTTAAGAGGAAACAAAACAGCTGAAAACAACCTGTTCCCAGGACGCCATTGTATTGGTTTTTCTGTGGCCAGATTTTGGTAGCAGTGGGGGGGGGCTGAGGGAGAGGCTTCTTTGAGAAGCTGCTGGAAGTTTCCCCATGCCCAGGCTGGGCCCACTGCTGGCCAAGGCCGGGCCAATCAGTAGTTGACAGAACGCCTCTGTGATAACATATTTAAGAAGGAAGAAAAAAAAAAAGTAGTTAGAAATGAAGATGGCTGCCGGAGAGGAGCAGGGTGAGAGCTTGTGAACAACAACGCAGACACCAAGGTCAGTGCAGAAGGAGGGGGAGGAGATGCTCCTGGCGCCGGAGCTGAGATCCAGCTGCAGCCCATGGTGCAGCCCATGGTGAAGCAGTGACCCCCTGCAGCCCATGGAGGAGCACAGGAGTGCAGAGATCCACCTGCAGCCCGTGGAGGAGCCACNCCATGCGGCAGCAGTCTGTGAAAGGCTGCTGCCCATGGGATGGACTCTCGCCGGAGCAGTTTGTGAGAGGAACTGTATCCTGTGAGGGATGGACCCCATGGAACGTGGCTGGAAGGACTCCTCTTCCCAAGCAGCGGCTGAGAACAGCAGCTGACCACAGCAACACCTCCCCCCCACCTCGCCTTTTGCCTTGACCGCTGCGGGAGAATAGGTTGGATGTAAGAAGGAGGGGGACTGGGAGGTAAAAGGTGTCTTTTAGTGTCTCACTCTTAGCTCTGATCTTGTTAGTAATAAATTTGATTATTATTCCCACATAGAGTCTTGTTTTGCCTGTGACAGTGATTAAGAAAGAATCTGTTGTAGTTGTTATCATGAATAGCGAAACCTCTCGTTATATTCTCTCTCTCCTCTATAGCTGGGCATGGGGGAGTGAGAAGGTGGCTGTAGTGGGCCCCTGGCACTCAGCCCGGGTTAAACCACTACAGTCATGAACCTCCCCAAGTCTGTACTTCTGATGGCTCAAGCAGTAGCTTTCTGCAGAAATGGCAAATTCTCAGCCCAGCAGCAGCAAGTGTGCATAAACATGTGTCGACTGAAGTGTGCTGAATCCATGCTGTCATAGCTGAGAAGTGATTGGCATAATGTGATCAGGTTGTACATTCATTATTTTTACTTAAGTAGACTCCTTGCTCTTCTCCCCACTTGTTTGCTCCAATAGTTGTGCTATTAGTGTTTCCAATTCTTAAATAATGGTGATTGATCAAACTCTGTAGTGGTTGGGTTTTTTCCTTGAAAACTTTTTGAAGCATGGGTTAAATGTTTCACATTGGCAAAAGTGCATAAGGCAACATCTGACCAGGCCACAAAATGAAGCCAATTTTTAACCAACTGAAAATAAGCATTTTTTTTTTCCCCTGCTGGCTTTATAGTGGTGCAACAGGTGTCTAGTCTTCTTTTCCCATGGTAAATCTTCCAAAGCTTCAATGAGGTGCAATGAAAAGCTCATGTGGATGAAGGAATTTTGCTTTGTCCACACATATATATTTGTCTTTTTTGACTAACTGATACTGTACCATTTCACTATCAGCCTGACATTACAACTTTACCACTTCGCTTAGAAAAAGTATCCTAAAATGCACCAAAGTTTTAAAAAAATCCTAATAAAGTGTTAAAACAGATTTTAAGGAGTACTGAGCTAGTGCAAGGGCAATATCCATTTTGTGAATGCATACCTAAGGAAAAAAAAAAAAAAAGTAGCATACCTGCTGTTCTCCTCTCAAATTTATACACAGCTATCTTACCATTTGTCCTGGTTACTGGCACATCCACCAAAACTTCTACTGTCATTGTCAAAGTGAGCGAAATTATTTTATCGGTAACTGGTCATAATAGAGCAAGTAGATCACACAACTTTAAGAGAATCACAGGATAGTTTGGATTGGAAGGGATGACACATATCATCTAGTTCCAACTCCCCCACCATGGGCAGGAATGACTTTTCCTAGACTAAGTGTCTCAGTATTCCATTCAAACCAGCCTTGAACCCTTCCAGAGACAGGGAATCCATACCTTCTCCTGGCAACCTGTTCCAGTGTTCCCTCTTTTAAAAATATCTCCACAGGTCTTCTTATGTCATGTCTTACACTCTTCGGTTAGATTTCTTCTTTTTTTTCCTTCCCTTTGCTTTGTCTGCTGAGCACTATGTTTGTAAAAGCCTCACTCTGAGTGAAGTTACTAGAAGCCCCTTATTTTCATTGATGTTGGTCTCATAACTTTGTAAATCTAAGATGATTTCAGTGGTCTTCTGTAGGGCTGGCTGTCTCTGTGAGGTGAATCTTTCCTTATTGGTTAATGGAATGTTGAGGTCAATACAGTTAACAACAATTAGTTCAAAGGAATTTGAGTCTCATGCTTGTCGCAAGTTTTTCATCCTGTCAGTCCTTTCCTAAGAAACCAGCACCTTCTTTCATAATATTTTCATTTATACTAATGAAATACCATTCTGTCTGATATTTTGCTATGATTGAATTACATTAAAAAAAATAAAGAGTAACATCTTGGAAAAGCATGTTTTCTGAAGTAGCTTATAGTGTTCTAATAGTTCGTGCTAGAGAACTGCAAAAGAAGTCTTGGATTAGTTTCAAAGGTTTTGACTGTGTGTGTGTATGCCCAAACTCTTATACAAATCTGTGTGTACTGTCAGTACACAGGAGTGTGTGACAATACTGTGCTAAAGCAGGAAGCATGATAACCATGTTAGTATGGCATTGCACATCCCAATAAGCTCTACCTCTGAGCAGATTTTCCTGCTTCTAATCCCAACAGTATCTCAGCCAGTTTCAGCATATGACCACTCAAATGTATAGTTTATGGACTATGATGGTGTTGTGCCTTTGGATTCTGAAGATACTGGATCTAAAAATCTGCTGGAAATGTGTTACACTGTGTGGGCATTGTGACCATGGGGGTATGTGGGCAGTCACCACAGTGGTTTTCAAAGGAACTGATGACAGAAAGTGCTAGTGAGCAGAATTGTCTGCAACCAATACAGCACAGCATAGGCAACCCCAAGATTCTTTTTTGAAACTGTACTAGCAGGGAGGAAACACAATGTGACTGTCCTATTCTAAGCCTGTTTGTCTCCAAATTGTTACCATTCCTGCACAAAGTCATGAGAAAAAGTTGATAGAAATAAGTGTAATCCAGAAAAACGACAGGAGTGTAGAACATATTGTAATCCTTGACTCATGAATGCAAAGCCCATTGAAATTTTTGTTGTCCATCTCATTAATAAATGCTGTTTCCATCACTTTCCATACTAGAAACTCTCAGAATTTAAGTGTTGTGAAGACATATATTTTCTAAAATGTCTGTCAAAATTTCATGTTAAAATTGATGCTTTATTACATTTTGAGTTTTGGAGTTGAAATTGGGAAGCCTGTAAAAATATTCTCAAGGACGACCTTAATATTTAAACCAGCATGGGAGCAAAGGTATCTGACTCAGTTCAGATGTGGCACAGGAGAAGAGAGGAGGTTTGATCCTCTGTTTACAGTGTTGGACAAAGAATAAATGGGCTATACATAGACTAATTTAGATGGGCAGTACCTTTGGAGTTCATCTGTATTGCTCCCAAAACAGAGCTGCTTTAGTTAAATGGCTGGTGGTGATCTTATGTATCCATTATAGATCCTCAAACTTAGAATAATTTAACCTGTGAGAGGCTGGAATAGTACTTAAAATGGATTCATCTCATTGCATTTTGTAACTCATGGAACTGTATTTCAGTAAATGGTGTCTTGGGGTTTGTATGCTCTTGTATTGGTTTGTCACATAGGGATATCCCTCACTTGGTGCATCCAAGTCTTGCTATTTAAAACTCAGAATAGAGAATTGGGAACAAAAGTACTGATTGAGATACCTCCTCTACTACTGAATAGGATTCCTACTTTGCATCAACATACGGGTTGGGGCTCCTTCTTGGATCCTATAGTCTTGCTTTTAGTTTCTTAAATTAACTGAAATGAATCCAAATTTGTAATTCCTGACGGCTTCCATGTATGCATACTGACTGCAGGAAGCTAATGCTAGCACTTGGCTTCTTGTTTCCTAGAGAAGAAGAAATATGATAGGTAGCAGTCCTTTCTTTCTGATATCCATTGAATGTGTTGTGGCTATGTTTTGCCAAACTGTGACGTTATTTCTGTATATTTTCCATGTATGATGTGATGCTCGGTAGCAGTATTAAAACATCTTTGAATCCTTGACCTGTATTGACTCTTTTTAACAAGTGTTTCACCTCCATTTTTGTTCTCATATCTTTAAAGTGGCATTTTGTTTATTAGATATTAATGCATTACATTAGTATGAAAAGTGACAAATACAGAATTATCTTCCCAACAAAACCTGGCTTGCTCTGACTCCTTAGTGAGGGGGTTCTATATAATAAGTCTTACATTTGCAGTGCGAAGTACAATTTACTGAAGCAACTGTTTAAATCGTCTAATGGTATAGTACATTTAACTTGATATGTTATTTGTCTTGCTCTTAATGAATCCTTGATCAGTTTATACCTGCTTCACATTTTTTTCTGTGCTTTAGTGTCCATTGGAAAAAAAAATAGAGCTTAATTTAGAAAGGTCAAAATGATAAACAAATTTAAATGGGTCAATGTACTTCAGAGTGTAAAGCAATGTCAGGTTGTGGAAGAACCGTTTTGGTCCTAATTCTCTGCATCACATAAAGGTGTCGGTCCTTCTTAGACTTCCCTGATGCTAACAAAGCCAGGCAAGAGCTGACTGGTAAGACTGGGCTTTGCTGTTGTTTTAGGCATCTACTTTTTCAGTCAAGTATTTCAATGTGTCATGGTTTATAAATAGCCCTTACAGAGCAATAGCACACAGTCGCACTACTTGCTTTATGCACAGCAGAGCAAATTAGTAGTGATGAGTCTATTTGGATTTGAATTGTCAAGTTGTTTTTCTTTTAGTGGTTTTGTTCTTGTTTTTTGTTTTGTTTTGTTTTTTTACTTCCCCACCTCTACCCTGTACATGTACTCTCTACATGAATGACATAACTGTTAATACTGGAAAACTACCGTGTGCACTATGAAGTAAAGAGTTTTCTTTTAGCAGCAACTTTGGGGCCCAATTGAACAAGTCCATTGTAGGCAATGACAAATTAAATTTTAAAAGAATTTGGCCTTGGATGATGAGAGAGGGAAAGGAACTTGTTTTGTAACATAAAAACAATTTCCTTGGAGAGAAAGCTCCCAGGTCTGTGTTTTCAGCTAGCATTGTAATCACATGCATTGTTGAAACGTTTTTGGCCAACAAACAAATCCTATGATGATTTCAAGGCAGGGTCAATTAAAATAAACAAATGTTTTTGCTTTCTAGGGAAGCTTTTGTGTCGGTAATGAAACAAATTACAATTTACTTCAAAACAAAAATAAACACAGACTACCAATAGTTTTCATTTGGGAACAAGTAGCTCATGGAATGGCATGGAAATGTATGGTTTATGTGCAAATCTTGTATTACTACTGCCCTAATACTAGCACTAGTAGTCCCATTAGATTAATTATGCTTGAATTCAGAGAATCTGCTCATTTGTAGAAGTCCCCATTAGTCTGAAGCAAGCCTGTAGCAATGAACTCAAACAAGGATTAAGAGCCATAAAAGAGAAGATTGTGGTTGGCTTTTATACAGTTTGCAATGGGTACTTTACAGCCTGTATCTACTAAAACAGTGAGAGATTTTGCAGTGTAGTGTTGTCCCTTTTTGGTATGTAACTCTGTTTTTCTAGTTGGAACGTATTGCTTTCCAGGCACAATGGACCTATAGGTCAAGAGAGAGTTTCTCCTGCAATTCTCTGAAGTCATTAATAAAACCACTCAGGACTACACAAATAATTTTGTTAAACCATATCTGTCAGGGACATGCATTTGGGGAATCATCACAGTGATGTGACTTTAAAAAGGCAGAAGTCTTCCCATCTGGAGCAGCCTGCAAGACAAAGATGCAACAGTCACCTCCATACAACAAACTGTATTTTCTTCTTCTATTATTCCCTGTGTGTTTTTAGCCGCTGCTGTCTTTTATGGAATTGTGAGCTTGTCCATGTAGCAACTTTATATATTGATGTCACAGGGATCCTTGATGTAATATCAGAGAAAGAATTGTTGGTATGAAGGGTTTCTTTCTGCCCCCTAACTCAATCCTATTGTTTTCAGTAAAGACAAGAGTAACTTCTCTGCTATCAAAGTGTGCCGGTAAACTCAGTGATAGGAGAGCGATGGCAGAGAGGAGGGTACTTGAGCAAAGGCTTCTTCTTAGGCAACATGGGTGAAAATAATGCTCTTACTAAGGCTTGCTCGCTGGTAGGGCAGAACAGAGGGTGGCCAGGCACGTGTGCTGCTAACAGAGGATGGGATCTGAGACTACAGCACTACTCGTGGAACAAATAATGTGTACTCTTAAGTAAGAGAGAAAATGTATAATGTGTGGGATGAGGAACTTCTGTGTGTAGAAAGCAAAGCAGGGGCTTTTTTGTCATAAGTATTAATTATGCATAGCTATTTTCCTCCTGCTAATTCATACATTAGTATGTGTAAGATATTGTAAAACTAGTATGTAACTTGGGGATGGCTGCTCAGCATCTGATGGGATAAATAGATGACAATTTTGCCAGAATAAATAGAAGGCAGCCTTACTGATATTTACCTATACAGCAAAGATAGAAGTAGTAAGAGTTATATAGGAAAATAAACACAGAGATTGTGAATGTCAGCCATGAATATATGTATTACTAGGCAATATGTTTTTTACTTTGTTCTACAGATGTTTCTATAACAATTTTGGGGGGATAGTATTTATGGATTTTATTTTTTCTTATCTCCAAAACACCAGTACATAATATACCATGACTATGTGTTTTTGCCACAAGATGGTACTTTCAAGGCTTTGAAGAGAAAGCTGCTATTAATCCTATCTATAGGTTTTCTTTGTCATGTTGTTTGTTTCCTGAATTGTTTTATCCATCTCCTGTTTTCCTGACTTTCATTTGTAACTCTCACTCTGCAAATTTATGCCCCTTGGTGTGATCTAATCTAAGGAACTAGAGTTCAGTTGAAGCTTCCAGCCCCCGAAGAAAACAGATTTGCTTTAGGTCCAGTCTTGTTTGAAAACAGAAGTGTTAATAGTGTTAAAGGGAAAAGAGTGGCTCATGTATCTGCATAAACTGGAGCTGAGGTTCAGAAACATTTGCAAGAATATAATACTATCTTCAACTCGGCCCTCAGAAACATCAGATATATCCAGTTGTTTTAGAAATTAATCTTAGTGACCTGACTTGCAAAATCTAAGATTAAGATCGTGAATGATATGTGATATCACACATGGATAACACACTGAGATAACTTCTTCAGTTCTTGTAGGACAAACTATATTAGATGATGGTTTGTGAAACGTTTTGGTTACTCTGCTGTTGATGTTCACTAGTCATCTGCAGAAGAAAAGTAGAAGACCAGCTTAGTATTCTGTATCCACAAACTTCTGCAAGCTTACCAGAGAGCAAAGCAGGTTGTGCTCGGCTGTATGCTATGCAAGTGCAGTGAAATATTTTTTTGGTGTCCAAACAAGATAGCTGATAATAATCTTTAGGTAGTCCTTAGAGGTTACTCTGCCTTGTCTGGTGACAGAACGATCCATTCAGCTGATTGTGTACCTGCTCCTGCTGCAAACTTGTCAAGTGTAAACTGATAATCTTCTGGGGGAGAGGGAAGAGGAAGTGCAGAATTGGACTGACAAGAATGGATGTTTACTGCGATATTTTTTTTTATTCTTTTTGCAATATCCACTGCTAGTTTGAGTTTCTAGGATAATAGAGTTGGCATGCTTCCTACCAAATCTACAACTAGCTTTAGAGAAGTACTGTATCTAAGTGCAAAATAAAATTACTTCATAAAAGAAAACTGAGGATGTCAATTCGAGCAGGGAAAAAAAAAGTAAGATTCACTCATAATTTGTAGGAAAAAATCCATAGTTGAAAGATTTGCAGGAAAATCATGATTTTTTGAGAGGTGACTGTCATAAAGACAGAAACTTTTTACTATGCTTTGAAGAGCCCCACAGCACAGATCTTTGTGATGGTCCATCTCATACATCAGCTGAACAGAGACCAAATCAGCCAAAGGCAAGGGAAAATTTGGAGGGAGAATAAGACACTTCAGTTTTGCACAGCATCATCAGTATAATTAGGTGGAATGCAGCAGATGTTTAAACGTCATGCCTTCTTGTTATTACTTTTTTCCAAAAAGAGAAGTCATTTAAGGACTTGATATACGAAGATGTTTCAACTAGTTGTGTATAGGGCTGTTATCTGAGGAACCTTTAAAAACACCAAAGGCAGTCAAGATGCTGTCTCATAACTGCACCTAAAAAAGAGAGAATTTGTAACAAAGTAGCATTCTGTGAGAAAATACTCTGATGTCATTTATTTGTGAGTTATCTTATCAAGAAACTGTAATAGTTCACCTTAATAAGAGAAAGTATGGAACAAAAAGATTGTTGAATCCATGGATTATTTTGTTGTTGTCATTAAAGCATAATAACACGTACTTATTTCTATTTTTTTTATTTTGGTATGCTGGCTCAGCCAGCAGACAGAACCATTGTAACTAAGTGGTTGCTCACTTGGCAGGGCTCCTGCTCTGGAGCAATGCACCATTTCTACATTTTCTTTAAGCCAGAGATCCTTTGGGCTCAGCTTTTAAGTCTCCAGTACCCCTAAAATCTAAGGACTAGTGAAGCTTCAGATAAGAAGGGGTCAACTTTCCCTTCTTCCGCCATTGCTCTCCTAACACTGAAACTTCTGTACTCGCTTTTTTTGTTCCCCCTTTTCATTCTCATCCTGCTTGCTCTTTGCTTCCTCCTCCTTTCCAGCTGCCATTGCTTTTTTATTTCCTTGCTATTATTCATCTCTCAGATCTTTTCTTGCTGCCTTTGGCATCTTCCATATTTTTCTCTTGTCCCAGCAAAGTAATTTATTGTCCAACTTGACAGTCTTTTCAAGTTTTCCGTAGTCAGTAAGTGCTTGCAGAGTACTTAGTCAGAAAAAGTTTGTTGCCTATAATAGATATGCATAACTAATCAATGTAAATGCATAGTATGGAATTCTAATTAGTCTTATAATATGAATGAAAACAATAAGCCTTCTCTTCCAGCTCAGGTTTTCTGTTACCAGTCAGCATGTTTCTGACTTTGACAATGTTGGTGTTTTCCAGAGCAGAAAAAAAAAAATGTTGCTGGCTGTTCCAATCCTTTCTCTTGCTATTTCTTATAGCAAGGCTAGCTATATTTCTGTTCTGAAAATGCTTTACAGCTGTTTTGCTCAAAACTGTCTAGGTAGAAAAAGTAACTAAGAACTATAGCATTTGGTCTTGAAATTCCAGACATGACTATAGCAATGTGTATATATCCTTAATCAGACAAAACACATGAATCATAGGATAATGATCAGACTGTGACTGTTGTGTATGTGCGGGTGATGAAATGCAGTCTCCTTATACTCTACAGCCCTGACGTGAGTATGAAAACTCTCTAATGCTGTTCAATAAAATTAACAGCATGAGACAGGACTATAATCAAATCGATCAGTTCTTAGTCTAGTTCACAGATCAGTTGATAACCAGCTGACCTCATAACTGTAACTGATGAAGAATTCATCAGCAAGAATTCAACAACACAGCTTATTGCCTGAGAATTTGATTCGAGTTTAGTATTGTGATGCAGAGCCTTTGTATATGCTAGAAATTTTCATGAGTGCCTCTTCTAAAATGGTTACTGAAAGGTTGTCTATATGCCACAATGTCATTTCTGTTTGTATTTCTGCAGCTACTGTTGTCACTTGATTCTAATGGACTTGCAGATGGAACAATTCCAGATTTTACTGTAGTACTTCAAGCAAAACTCTGGACAGTTGAGCAGCAAAGGAGGAAACAAAAACCTTTAGATGCCTTTCTTAAAGGTGTATTATGTCAACAACACACATCTTCTATCAGAAATTTGTATACTAATCTAATGTCAATTCAGGTCATAAATACACAGTGTGCTTTGAGGCTTATTCATATAATTCAGCAGCTGCAGGTGTCCTCAAAAGTATATATGACGATAGCAGCAGTAGAAATATTTTTCTGGGCCTTGTTATGTCAAAAGACCAAAACTGCAGTGACACAGACTTTCTGTCCTCTACTTGAAAAGATGAAGGATTCATAAAGTAGATGAGGGCAATACCTGTCTCTAGATGCAGAAATACAGTTGCAATGGAGAAGATTAGTGATTGCTTCTTTGACTTTTGTTATGCAGAGTTTACAGACCTTTCAGCAGGTGGGAGATTACATTAGTGCAAAAGGAGCAATAGAAACCTAATGTGCCAAGCAGCGCATAAACATAAAATCAGTGTCTGATCTGGTCCTCAAGAGTTCTCATTTAGGGACAAGAGGAACGATGGAGGCAGGGTGTGTAGAAGTAAAGTGAACAATGGCTTTCATGTCTTGATGGTGCTTTTACTATTTTTATGCTGTTTCTATGGGCTCATGTTAGGAAGAGAGGATGTGTTAGAAGAGAATGTTAAAGATTTGAAATGTCAATCGGGCTGAAGTAAAGACTTGCATAATTTTTACATTCTAGAGATTCATGAAATGAACCACAAGCCACCATATTAGAAAATGAGTTTGTTCCAAAGAATATCTCAAAGGCACTGTTTCAGTCTAAGATCCAAATCATTTATGGCTCAGGCAAAGGAGTGAATGCCACATCAGAAATGCTTTCTCTCTACATTTAAAATAAAATTGGAGGAAAATAAAATTTTTTATCTTGTCCCTTGGTGTTGAGATTGTGATCTTGAAGCCCAAAAACATAATTTGCCTGATATTTTTATTTAAAACTTGCATTCTCAGCCTAGTGTAGTATTTAGCCTTCTCTCAAATTCCCACCTCTTCTTGCTCAGTGTTGCTTTTCAACATCTGTTGAAACTGGTTTAAATTCCAATTCACTAGGCATACTATCAGAGCACAAAGGGGTTAAAGATCTGTAGGGAAAAAAATTAACTCCTTCACAGAGAGTAAAATTCTTTAATGCACTGTTCTGATTATGGCAGAAGCAACAGAATTTGGGATACTCTGAGCCTCTCTTTTATGCTGAATTAAGAACATGAAAATCAGAACCTCAGACTATGCTTTTGCAGATGAATCTCAAAAGTTTATTTTGCTTAGCAGGAGGTAGATTCCCCACCCACCCTCATTTCTTTGCCTTTTCTTCTTAAGCCAGAACACTTGTATTTGAAAGTAATGATTCCTTTAGCTCAACACTCCACTGGATCAAACCATTTCGGTAAATCTAGACAAAAGACTATAGGCATGATGCCAAAAAGGCCTCAGATAAAAAAACTGAAAAACACAGAGTGAAGGGGAGAAGCAGCTTTACTGTTCAAAGGCTGATGATCCAAAGTGAAAAATCATAACAATCTTCCCATTTTTATAACATTCTGAGCACCCCTCCCCCATACTATCTCATTAAAGTCCCTCTTACTTCTGTGTTACCCCAACATCCAAAGGAATTGTCCCTTATTACTTAAACCCACCTATGTCCAGCCTCTAATAGGCCTGGAAGCCTAATTCTATGTTTTGTCTTGTACCTCACTTATCTACACACAAGAATGCAAACACACCAGAACACAGGCTCTTCTGGCCCTTAATATTCCAAGTTATCCAGACACCTAGCTAAAGTGAATTCTCTATTAAGCATGCCCCTTAAGGCATCAGGCAGACCTCCCCTTAGGTGTGCATCTTGTGAGTACTGTGGTACTACACTTCAGCAGCATTATTCTGATGGCTTTCTAAATGGTGCTGGCACGGTTTGGATGACTGCATAATCTGGGAGAAGGATGCTTGAATTAGATACCAGTAGCATGCAGTCCAGATTGAGCCCTAAATCAGAAGACTTTGTGATAGGCACAGGGAGCTGAAACCTAATGGTTACAACATAATGCTGCCAATATTTTAGTACATTGAGTTATGCCAGTTTTTGCTTCACACATGCCTTCAAAAAAATATTGACTCCTTTTAATAGGCAGGAGTAATAGAGGTTATGAATCATTAACTAAAAACATGTTACAATTAAGTAAACTAGTAAATTTTTAACACGGTGTCTGAAACTTCTCCTGCAAATTGTGGACTAATGATTTTTCAATTTATAGAAAATAAAGATTTGTATTTACAGAAAAACGTAATGCACAAATTTATTTTGTGTATGCTAGGATTTACAGGAACATTCTGTGAGAGAAACCTAAATTGTGAATTTAGAAAATATGGCTTAGAGTTTATTGAAAGGCTCTGCATAATGTTGTAAAAAGATTCATAATGAGGAACAGTTTGTTTAAGATAGCCAAAATTATGGCTTAAAAATATCAGATGATTTGGATGTCCATCTGGAATTCATCTGTGGAATTCTCATGTGCATTACACACAAGAAGACACTGAAATATAAGGACAACTCAAAAGTCAAGAGACTAGTAGAACAAGTTATTAACAGGAAAGAAAGCTTGTTGCGTCTCAGAACACTGTTCTCTCTTATCATATACATACACATCTATTTGTTTTTTGAGGTTTTGTATTCACTATACTTATGTGTATTTGTTACTTTGCTCTAAGCATGTTAGCTGTGTGGGTATAGGACACAGATTTATGACTGAACCTTACTCAAGTCGAAGAATTGACTCAATAAATGAAGTTGTGTTTAGTAGCTATGACCGAACAAACACATACATGAGAGTAAAAGATGCATCTGTTCAGCAGTCACTTAGATGGGAAATGAAATCCGTTCTCTGGACCTACTCGGTATATTTCTTTTTCATTTTGTCTTTCTGAGATATTGGACTTCTATCTAAATCCAGAGATTTTTGGACTGGGTAAAAGAAGTTAGTTTTTTGATTGTTTCTTTTCTTTTACATTCTTTAGATAAAACAGATAATGGGCAGCTTTGGAGAGAATCACAAAATCATTTCGATTGGAAAAGACCGCTAAGATCATCAACCCAACACTGCTAAGTCCACCGCTAAACCACATCCCCAGGAAACACACTTACACATCTTTTAAGCACTTGCAGGGGTGGTGACAGCACCACTTGCTTGGGCAGCCTATTCCAATGTCTGACCACCCTTTTGGTGATTTTCCCCCTCACCCCTCATATCTACTTTAACCTTCCCTTGGTGCAATTTGAGGCCATTTCTTCTTGCCCTGTCAGTTGTTATCTGAAGAAGAGCCTGACCTCCACTTGGCTACAGCCTCCTTTCAGGGAGTTGTAGAGAGTGATAAGGTTTCCCTGAGCCTCCTTTTCTTCAGGTTAAACACCCTCAGCTCCCTCAGCTGCTCCACATCAGACTTGTGCTCTTCACCAACTTGCACAAACTATATCCATCCCAGTTTTCTGGTTGGATTGGAGAAGGTCAAAAAGTGTTTTGGTTTGTTTTCTTTCAGCTTTTTGCAGCATGGGCTACACAGAAGACTGCTACTCTTCTACCCTCATATAGAGCATGAAAATAATTAATAGGTAATTCCTGATACCAATATGGATATACCAGTGTGACTAAATTGGCTCCTCTATCATTCCATATGCTCAAAGAAATATGTTTTTATATGAACAAAGCCACATGCTCTATTCTCCTGTCTTCCGGAGGAATTTATTACTGTCTTGAAGATGCCCTTCAGTTTTCTAACTTGGAAAAGGCAACTTTAAGGCTGTACCTTTTTCTTCTCTTCTCCAAGAACTTATATTTGAAAATATGGTCTGAATATATGGTGCCTGATGGGAAGTTGGGGCTGATGGAACGTGGAGTGGGAGGGAATATGTTACTTGCTCACATGACTGCATTTCATTTTTGCCATGAGATTTTTTTTCCATGAGAAGACTTGGTACTGTAGGAGATTTTGGATGAGGCTTTGAGCAATATGATCTAGTGGGAGATGTCTCTGTGCATGGCTGAGCAGTTGGAACTAGATTTAAGGTCCCTTCCGAACAAAAATTTTTCTATGATCTTTATACTTCAAAATAACACTTGTTATTTGAGAGTACACTTGTTACTACCACGTTTTGAGGCACAAGATAAATAAATACATGAATATTAGTTCCTTTAAGAACAGTATTTTCCTGGAACACATTTTTTAGTTTAAATGGTCCTTAGAGCAAATACACGTGTGTATTTCTATGTATACAGATATGTTGGCAGGCAAAAATATTATAATAATATAAAAACAACTGGGATCTGAATCAGATAAATTCGATCTTTCCTTCTCTTTGCAAAGTCCTATGCAAACCAATTAATCAAACAATTTTTTCCCATCTGTGAAATAGTGTTCAAATTAAGCAATTTTAATCTCTGCTTAACCATTAGTATCTGGAAGCAGTGTAATTAATTAGATCAGTGCAAGTTTTTCCTGGGTATAATGACAGCTATATAGGCATAAGTGGCTTATGAGGTAGTTTTGGCTACATGGAAAATAGAAAACCTTACTAGTTTGAGCTTTGGTAGTTACTTCACTGTCTCAGCAACACTGCTGAAAGCTCGGGCTTTTCAAACAGTAATCCAAATGAAGTTGTAAATAAAACTGTGACCACTGAGCACTTTCTCCTTCATCCTCAAATTTAATTCATGAGACAAATAACTGAATCCTGTGACTCATACTGTTGGGTAGGAAAAAATTGTGAGCCTTGGCAAATGTTGGTATAGACATTTGCAAAAATACTGTACAGCAAAGAGGAACATATAGAAAATGTATTTACAATAATGGATGCTGAATTTGTAAATAATATTGTGGTAGTTAAAGAACAAAAACAGTATCTTCCTGAAAGGAATCGGACTGAATGAGCATTGGGTCAATTTAGAAGAGGTTAACGTTAATATATTTGTAGGTACTTTAAAATGGCTTTAAAAGTTTAACACTTTTCTGTAAATGTTCCCACTGCTGCTGACATTGATCACATTTCTTACTCAAGTCCAGATGTTGTTAAAAATAGCTTTAAATGTCAATAATGAACCACCTTAAAGGTGTCATGTCTCAGCACAGTTGTATGTCTTCTTCAAGCCTCATATCTCCTGTGGGCTTGCTCAAACTTAGATTTTGTTGGTTTGTTTTTCTTTGGTTATTGTTGTTGTTTGGTTTTTTTAGTCAAAGAAAACAGCTTCTTTTGTCTAATATTAGCTCCTCTCCCTTATTTTTATGAAATCTTTGGGTTCTTTCATGAAGAAGGAGATGCTGGGTTTTATGCAGCATGGTACCTTAGGTAAGATCTGTGAATCTCAGAAGCTTTTATTCTCATTATGCTATAGAGGAAAGGCTTGGGAAATAATAAAACCCTTAGTGAAGCAGACTGGAAGATTTTCATCTTGTCTCGAGATGTGCCAGAGTACCCTGTAATCGACAAACAGACGTACTGTCATATCCTTTAGGGGTAATTGGGCCCCAAGCACTGAAGAAGAGCCAGTGAGTAGTGAGGAAATGTTCTGGGATCTGGGGGTCTGGCTACGTCTAGTAAGAGATGCGGTGTTGTATTCAAATGGTAAAAACATTTTCTTGACTTTCTGATATGCTTGGAATATTGATTTGTTGAACATTAATTTTAAATTAAATTCTTTGATTCAGAGACCTCATAGTGTTTTGATGCATGAAAAGAATTATTTTTCCTTATATCAGATATTCGCTAACAAATGTGCCATCAATGCTATTTGTTATTTTGAAATGAAGTACTGTATAATGGGCATAGCACATAATCAACTATAAATTGGTAAATAAGAGCAAATTAAGATTCAAAATAGGAGTTATTCTTGAAAAACAGCACACTAATTAGTGGAGTGAAATATCTGAGCCCTGTAAGTGTGGAGTTTTCTTGAGTTCCTAGGGCACAATGTTTTTCAGACATATTCTCGACTTCCAAGTGCTCAACTTTGAGAACTAAACTTATATTACAGGAGAAACAGGAGAAAACGATATCTAATTTTTAACAAGGTTATAACTTCCAATGGTTCATGAGAGTTTTAGGAGTGTATAAGAGTATAAGCATGCTTCACTTATGAAAATTGGAAAGTCTGGAAACACATCTTCTAATTCAAATCCCAGACTTAAAAAAACAAACTAGCCCTCCTATCCTTTAAATAAAGTGTTGCAATGATTGTGTTATGCCATAATATTCTGAAGTATAGGCTGTATAAACTCTTCCATAAGAGAGACAGGTATTAGAAGGAAAACCAGTCTGCCATTGCAGAGAAAAGCTATTTAAAATAATTTGCTTTAGCTGTGATTTCTTCCCTTTTGTATCTGCTTTTTGCAGACAATCTACCATTCACAGCTTAATACTTGCACAGAGAAATGTTATCAAAATAAAAGGTTTGCAAAGGAAGATGATTTCTAAATAATGCAACAACGGATTTTATTTAACTTTAAGCAACAAAAATTTAACTTTTAAAATGTTAACCGCACCTTGTATTGCATTGCTACCTACATGTGCATGTGAGAATCATGATAATGGAGCATGGTCTTATTGAGTAGATGCACTTGTCCTTCCTAGAGTTCACACAGTAATGGGGAAGTTGGCCCATATATGAATGATTTTGCCCATATCAATTCCACCTATGTGAGGGGAGCGGGTCCCTAAAGCAGCTTGAGTGCAGGCTGTAGTCCTCTAAGATGAATGGAGGTTTTCTGCCAGTAGGAGGAAGATGTGAAAGCAAAATTGGGTCCAATGCCAGTAATTACACAGGAGAGCAGTGATTGGTAGGACAAATCTTTCTGAAACTCTCCAAAGATTTACTAAAATTATATCATAAAAAAAATGGGCTGAGATGGCTGAGAGGACAATTGCATGGACAGAACTGGAAAAATTACACAGTATCACAGTATAAACAAGGTTGGAAGAGACCTTAAGGATCATCAAGTCCAACATACAATCTATCAGCCCATCATCTAAACCATGGCTCTTAGTGCCTCATCCAGCCTACTCTTGAACACCTCCAGGCTCAGTGACTCCATCACCTCCCTGGGCAGCCCATTCCAATGGTGGATTACCCTTTGTGTGAATAATTTCTTCCTAATATCAAGTCTAACCTCTCCTGATGGAGCTTGAGACTGTGTCCTCTTGTTCTGTTGCCAGTTACCTGAGAGAAGAGATCGACCCCCACTTTATTCCAATCTCTCTTCAGGTAGTTACAGACAGCGATAAGGTCACCCCTGAGCCTCCTCTTATCCAGGCTGAACAACCCCAGCTCCCTCAGCCGCTCCTCACAGGGCTTGTGCTCCAGCCCCTTCACCATCCTTGTTGCCCTACTCTGAACACATTCCAATAACTCAACATCTCTCTTATACTGAGGGGCCCAGAACTGGACTCAGTACTCAAGGTGCAGCCTAGCCAGTGCCAAAAACAGGAGAAGGATAACTTCCCTAGTCCTGCTTGCCACACCATTCCTGATGCAAGCCAGGATGCCATTGGCACACTGCTGGCTCATGTCAAGTCTCCCATCCACCAGCACTCCCAAGTCTCTCTCTGTCTGCCCACTCTCCAGCCACTCCGATCCCAGCTTATAGCTCTGCATGGGGTGACCAAATGGGGTGCATATTGTGACCAAAGTGTAAGACCCAGCACTTGGACTTGTTGGATCTCATCCCATTGGAATCTGCCCATCTCTCCAGCCTGTCCAGATCCCTCTGCAGGGCCCTCCTACCCTCCAACAGATCGACACCTGCTCCGAGCTTGGTGTCATCTGCAAACTTACTAATGAAGGACTCAATCCCGTCATCAAGGCCATCAATAAAGATATTAAACAGAACCGGGCCCAGCACAGATCCCTGAGGGACACCACTAGTGACCGGTCACCAACTGGATGTGACACCATTCACAACCACTCTCTGGGCTCGGCCATTCAGCCAGTTCCTAACCCAGCACAGCATGCTCCTGTCAAATCCCCGGGCTGCCAGCTTCTCCAGGAGTATACTGTGGGAGACTGTGTCGAAGGCTTTACTGAAGTCTGGGTATACTACATCCACAGCCTTCCTCTCATCCACTAGGCGAGTTACTTGGTCATAAAAGGAGATCAGGTTGGTCAGCCAAGACCTACCCCTCCTAAAATTAAGGCCCAACAGTGTCCTCAGCCTCATATTTTAGCCCCAAAGCCTACTTTCCACCTTCATATTAATTTTTTGCTTCTACATTATCCATGTTTTAAAGTGCGCCAATCCTTGCACAAATTCAGCAGCTGCAAAATAAGTTCACATGCAGCATTAATTATAGATTGAGTCTACCCTATAATATATTCCTTGCAGATGATACCTATAACCTGTCTGAATGTCTCAACATAGATCCTCTCCAGCTCCAAGATGGTCTTCCAAAGCGACTCACACAGACATACATTTTGTTATTCTGGGGAGTTAGCAGAGCCATTGACGACAACAGCAAGGCATGGAGCTGAGAAAGGCAATCAACTATCTTTTTGTTTGAGGATGCTGGGAAGGCTTTGTCCACAATTGCAGCATCACCTGGGCTCCAAATTGCCTCTCAGCTAGAGCTCTCTGACAAGGCTAGGTGCTGCTAGTATGGAGTGTGACAGCATCTCTTGGGAACCATGCATTCACACAGAGACCAAGTTTGAGGACATCCTCATCCAGAATAAGGTCCTCATCAGCTTTTTTTTTTTTTTAATTAGCCAGACAAATGCCCACTAACTTTCAGAGTAATTGGTTTGAGTAAAGAAGGCATTATTATATCATTTGGGATTTATTCTTATTTTATAAAGCATTTCAGCTTCCTTCAGAAGGAGTTGTGTTATGCACATATAATATCAGCTACATATAAGGCTGCTTGATTCAACAATGAAAAAAATAAAAAGGGCAATTTTAGTCTTTATTGCCCTTTTCCCCCTCCTTCATTTTCACTTTGTTGTCTGAAACAAAATTAATATTAATACTATTTCTAGCATGTCTGAATATCTATTGAAATAATAAATCAAGCTTCTAAGGCACAAGTGTGAATTTAAAAATACATAAGCATTAATGAGCTTCATTTTTCTCAGCTTTTTCTTTTTGTTTCTCACTTTGCTAGCATAGCAAACCATGTTTAATAAACCAGATATCCAAGTTAAATTGTATACTGCATGTAGAACAGTTTATACCATGCAGACACATAAATAGGTTTGGCAACCACTTTGAAACATAAATAGATTCATAAGCAAAATATTCAACCCAAAAATTTACAGTTCAAAACATATCCAATTAGAATTCAGAAAGCAGACGAGTTTTTAAATGCAATCTTAAGCTTGGAAAGAGAATCTATCAGGAGATAATTGATTCCACCAAACAGAAACAATCATTGAAAATGTTCTGCCACCAGAGGATCCTTGGGGCTATAGAAATGGTAATAACTCTATACTTTTCCTTATGATATTTCTGACAGATTTCTACAAGCCTTTGTCCCAGCTCACTGAGCAGGCACCCCTTCTTCGTCACGCTACATTGCTCTGCTTTTGTCCTATTTCTTTCCTGGATGATGAAGGCAGCCCTGCTTTCACCTCCCTTTCTCCTCCAGGAGAGCCATGCATCCAGGGCCCTGTGAGGGCCATCCCTCTGCCTCAGCAAACAGCATCACCTTGGGTTTCTAGCACCCCTAACATCGACAAAAAGAACTGGGGCTGAGGAAAGAGTAGACAGGGTTGTCACCCTTCCTACTCCAGTGATGGAAGGAGCAGATATCCTGACATTTAGAGGGCTTTCTCCTCTTTTCTGGTCACCTTCTGGGGGAGGGGCCATTGGTGTCCTTATTCCAAACAGATCATTTTTTTGGACATTGTTCAAAAAAAAATTCATATGTTCAGAATTTTTGCCTTTTCCTTCCTCTCAGGTACCAATTGCTTTAGCTTTGTAATTCCCAACTTTCATTATCTCCAAGATTGAGATGAAAGACAAAGATTTCTTCAATGTGCTTAACTTTTTTAGGATTATCCAGTGGAGAAACTTAATCATAAATCTTTCCTGCACACAAAGAGGGTTAGTGATATGTGTTTTGATTTAGTATTCTATTTTTCTTTTTACCTATACAAAGAATGTGTTTAGACAAGCCTAAAAGGAGTCTGTGGAATAATTGTTCTGGACCATATGTAAATAAGTCATATTTTATCTCTTGCTGATGCTCAGCAATTTTACAGCTTTTCAGATTTGCTGTGCCCTCTTTTTCATCAATGGTTTAATTTATTTGGAGCATTTTAAATAAATGTTTGCTCTATAGAAGAGGCTGCTTCCGTGTTGGGGGCTTTGTGTATGTGCTTATACATAGACAAAACTTCTGTTTCTTTTTTAATGAGATTTTTTTTGTTAATATAAGGTTGTGCTGATGACTTTCTGTAGTCATATAATTTTATTTGGAACTCCACGAGTTGCATAAGTGCATATTTCTTTAAAATTATGAAAAGGTACAGACCCTGTGTTTGTTTATTCTTGATATTTCTTTTGAGGAAAACTGAGCTATGGCTTGTTTTTGTGCTAAACCTGATTCCTCCAAATAAGCAGCAACGAAAACCACCCACTACTCTGTACTGGTGTGGCCTCATCTTGAAAATTTGGTGCAGTTTTAGTTACCGCAATATAAGAAAGATATTAAGCTATTAGTGAGTGTCCAAAGGAGGCAGGGGAAGTCATATGAGCAATAACTGAGGTCACTCGTCTGTCCAGCCTGGAGAAGAGAAGGCTGAGGGGAGACTTCATTGCAGTTAGAACTTCCTCAGGGGAGGAAGAGGAGGGGCAGGCAGTGATCTCTTCTATGTGATGACCAGTGACAGGACCTGAGGGAATGTCATGAAGTTGTGTCAGAGGAGCTTTAGGTTAGATATTAGGAAAAGGTTCTTCACCCGGAGAGTAGCTGGGCACTAGAACAGGCTCTCCAGAGAAGTGGTCAAAGCACCAAGCCTGACAGAGTTCAAGAAGCATTTGGGTGCATTTTGGGTGCTCAGGCACATAGTGTGAGTCTTGGGGATGGTCTTGTTCAGGGCTAAGGTTTGGACTTGGTGATCTGTGTGGGTCCCTTTCAACTCGGCGTATTTTATGATTCTGTGAAGCCATATCTATCCAGAAGTGATAGGAAATATTGCTGTAGTATGACAGCATATGATGTGGAAACCTCACAGAATGGGCAACTAGATCAAGCTGGAGTCGGTCTTATTTTATAAAATATTATTCTGTGAGTGGGAGAACTAAAGAATAATCGCTTTTTAAGAATACAAATCTTATGTGCTTTCTGTTACAACAGTAAACTCAGCCCCTGCCTCATCTCCTACCTGATTGTCTCTAAACCTTGACTTCTGCATCCCTGAATCTACAGACTATCCTGTGCTCACTCCTGATTTTTCTAACTACAGACAGGGCCGGCAGCAGCCTTGCAGATGGCACTGAACTACATTCCTGCTGAGGGGCAGCTGGTGGGCCAAACGAAACAGCTGAAAGTTGAGGGAATACTGCAGCTTTTTGCTATAATTTGCATGTCTAATCTACAGACCAGTTGAAATCCCTGCTTTTCTGCTGATTTACTGACTGATATTTATTTACTTACAAAAGAACTGGCAAATGGGCAGAGAGAGGGCAAGAGCCCACCTGCTTTCGTTCTTTAGGTTATGATAGTAGTGATAAGTAGCAAAACTGTAGAAGCTTATATAGCTTCACTCTGTACTAGAACAGTGAAATATATGATACATAGATATCTTTTCCTTTATAATTATCAAATAGTCACATTCAGTTGTTTTTGTGCTGTTCAGAATACACAAAACCCCACATTTCTTGATGTGATGTCCCCAGCCCTGCCAGTCTTTCTGGGGAGAATGAGCTCTTAGTGCCATGCTGAGAAGCTTTATTTAACTGGTTTTAGTTAGGCTCTGCCTGAGCGTAAGGACATACACATGGGTTCTTAGAATCTTTTAATGACTCCTTGTTTGGAAAAGAAAAAATATTGCTGTGACTTAGGTATGTGGGCTATGGTCTTAGTCTCACAGACATGAAAGACATTGACATTTTAGGGTTAAAGGAACAAAATCTAAGTGGTAGCAGGATGGGTGGACAGGCAAAGAGAATTTCCAAAAGTAGGACCTACCTAGAGGAGTTGCTGCTAATTTAAGCACCAGAGACAATCCTGCTTTGCAACAAAATGCAGATAAAATGGATTTGAGGTAAAATGCATTTTCCTCTCCTTATAAGATGTATATGAAACAAGACACTGCTATTAATTTGTGCACATTGTCTCTCTTTTCTGTTTTCTGTGTTGTCCTTTTGTTCTCATCAGATATTCTGAGTACCACTGTTGGGCTCAGAATATTTAAATATTGATAATTAAACTATTTCTGCAATAATCATGACCCCACCCCACCCCACCCCACCCCCGAAAAAATATTGTTTCCCACTCATCTGGCTCAGTTAAGAGATTCTGGGTTATGTATAACATCTTCTTTAAGAGTTAAAAAGCTAAAGTAATAGTTATAAATAGATGAGTAAAATCATACTAGTGAATTCTGCACTCAAGGAGAGCAATGCAATTGACAAGCAATTTAAGCTAGAGTGTGAAAGGATGCAGAAATAACAAGATTTGCATGAAAAATATTGAGATCATGAGAACATCAAATTTAAACGAAAAACTCGTGTGCCTCATGATTAAATCATGAGAGCTGACATTACTGTTATAGCATTCAATATCCTTGGCTTTTGAAAATAGTTTTATAATGAGGGTGGAGTGTATCTATCTGTACAGAAAATGAGAATTGTTTGTATCTAGCTAGCTCATTATTATGAGAATCAGGAATACAAGACTCTCAAATCTTAATACAGGTCAGAAGATCTCAGATGCTTCCAGCTATGGTTGAGCCCCTATTGTCAGGAAGATAACCCAAAGCAAAGACATAAACTGACCCTGCTTTCAAATCAGCCAGCCAGTCAATCAGTCAATCATTCAGTGATTAAACAGTACCACCAGAAAAACAAAACAAAACAAAACAAAACAGTAGAGAGCATTTCAATCAGGTAGTTGATTGTCTATTTATTTCATCTTATCCGAGGCAGTCATTTATCTTGAGACAGAATACAGTTGTGTCAGTAATGGTGGCAGTAGGTCTAAAGAAGGGTCATTGTAAAGAGACTCCCTCGTATCCATCAGGTTTTATTCTTGCATGACTTACAACCACCATGAGAGATTTCATCTACTTTTGCTGCAGTTGTGCTTTCTGATACACTGCATGGCAAAAAAAACCCCTGATATACTCGTTATCTAAGTGAAACTATGGACTTTTTAAATCGGTTTATGTTGTCATAATATACTGTAGCACTGCAAATGCAGGTGGTACTTCCAATGGTTTCATTGTTTAATTCCATGAATGAGAGAGTTGTCAGAAATGGAGTTGCTTCAGGTGCATCCAAGTTTTCTAAACTTTCCCAAAACCGAAGTGTCAAAAAAACCTCCTGCAAAACCAGTTGGCTCTGGAATTTAATACTATTCTTTTAATTTTAGTGGTGTTCAATGAGATTTCTTTAATACCATACATGCTTATTTAAAATATTCAGAATGTAAGATGCCCACATGGTTTCTTTCCTGTTTGTTTTTAAAATAGCTATCATCCTCATGATAATGAGGAGCAGCATTTGTATAGACAATCTTTTCTTATTTTCACACTGAATAGAGAAGAGAGCAATTTCTGTTGTCTGTGAGTTGCTAGGCTCAGCTGCTTCACAGCACTGTACTGAATACAAAATATACCCCTGGAAAAGGTTCAGACTGCTCCCCTAAAGAAGCTGACTTTTTTTTTTTCCCTTCCCCCTCATTTTAACTTTACAAGTTATGAGTTTATGGACAGTTCACACCACTTATTTCTAATTAAAAGCAGTTTAATCATGCAGGACACTTGGTGCTGTGTTGTAATTCCTGGCAGCCACGTCCCTTTTGACATGTCATATTTCTTCATATACCTCCTGTTGGCAATTTGTAACAGGAATTGTTTAGTTTAAAAAATAAAAAATACAATTAAATGTTTCAAAGGCTGCAGAATTTGGATCCACTTATTCTACATATCATAAATCAAAGAACTTCACCTTAATTACTGGTACAGCAAAAAACCCAACATGGTCTCTCGTCAGAAATGCCTGACTTTTTATTTTGTGCTGGTTTTGTCTTTTTGAGTTTCCATCTTAGAACTAACTTAATGGCTGAGTTTTGTTTGGCATCAGTAGGCCTTTAGTGAGTTTGTTCAACACAGGCTTAAAATGTTGTGACAATGTTGTGTCCAGTATTACAAGAATTATGCTAATAAAACTGCAGCACAGCAGCAGTAAAATAAACCGTGAGGGAGGAAAACTGAGTATTGATGGGCAGTTTCACACTGTTCACCATGACTCTTGCAATTAGCAGTAAAAATGAGATTATTTTAATGGGAAAAGGAGTCCCTTTGCAAAGAGTGCATTTTACTACTCTCATCCACATTGCTTCATTCCAGCTTTCTGGAAATGCTCCAGCAAGCAGACCACATGAAGCCTAAATCTTTCTTCTTGCTAGAAATAATTTCTTCCTGTTGGCCATGAGGAAGGAGAGAGAAGCAAATTGCCCTTTCTTTCTATCCCCCTGCCTCTGTCTGCCTTCTGCTAAAATGTATATCCAGTTGAACTGCTTGTCCTTTAGGACAGCATCCTGTTCCCTCTGAAGCCAGGAGCAGGGAGCAGTGCCACTGATTGTGAAGGTCTCCAACAGACCCTCCCTTGTGAAAAATCATATCTGTTTAAAAATCCCTGCCTGCTGATTTGGTCAACTCAGTCTTATGTGAGGCAATAGCGTTTATTTTCTAGGAAGTCTGCCAAGTCCAGAAGAGATTAAAAGTCTGGAATGTGTAAGCCCTAGAAAGAGAAAAAAGTTGGGCTGTTAGTTATTTTGAGTATCTCAGAAGGAGTTAATCTTTGAAATGACTTGCTTAGCCAGAAGACTGAATTGCTCCACACTGGGAGCAACCTGATGGGCTGAGCTGAGGAGAGCAGCTTGGGAGGTGCTACCTGACAGCAAACTGTGCATCAGAAAATAGGGTGCCTGCAGTGTTCAATGGAAGAGTTATCCATTGAGGTAGAACTAGAAAGGAAAACCATGCACCAAAGCTTTTACTTCCAAAATATGCAGCAGAGGTACTACAGAGTAGGAATATTTTGTACTCCAATTGAAAAAAACAACACTGAAGATCAGGGTGGATATTTGTTCCTCACAGGAATTTCAGATATTTGCTAAGAAGTAGATAGGCCAGAAACCAAATTTCAATAAAATATTCAAATATAAGTCAAAAGTGAGCCTTGTCAGAATCCTTCAACATTATTTTTTTATGGCAGTTTATCATATTTTTTTCCATTGTGATTA
Organism: Serilophus lunatus; assembly: GCA_013399895.1. Classification (NCBI taxonomy): domain Eukaryota; kingdom Metazoa; phylum Chordata; class Aves; order Passeriformes; family Eurylaimidae; genus Serilophus; species Serilophus lunatus. The sequence continues at coordinate 336,129 of VXBA01003500.1, read as the reverse complement.
ATAGTGTATATATTTTAAATATCAGTGTTTGTCATTGGATAGGAATGACAGACAAGTATAGAAATAATTTCTAGCAAAAACTGGTCTGTCATTGGTCTTCTTTCCATCTTACAGAACTGAATATTTAACAAACTATAATCTGGGGAAAAATCCTGTTTTGGAGAAGCAAAATCTTACTTCTCCTTGTCCAGTCAGGGAGAAGGCTGACTGTAAGAGAAAAAGTCTGGTAGAAGCTTTAAAACATTTAGTTCTGAAGTTTATTTAAGGCCAAGTAATTTTGTAAGTGTATGGGTATGGGGAAGGTTGGTTTGATTTTGCTTTTTTCCTTTGCTTTTAAACAGTATCTTTCATATTAGAATGCCCTCTATAGAAAAGAATAACATTTTCCAACTTATTTAGTCATTTATTTATTAACTGAAGGTCAAAATTAATTATTTTATTTATTTATTAAGAAAACTGGCAATTTTACAAAACTTTCCACTGCAAGCAGTTTCTTTTTGTCTTCTCACTCTTTACCTCTGGATCTTCATTTCAGAGATCAACCTGGAAATATCTGCCTGACCCTTTTATACTGACCCTATTGCTGTACTTTTTTAATGGCTAGACTTCACACATCAGGCAATGTGACTAAATATCTGTCAGATGCTGTTTGTTATCTCATTGTTTCCTCAGAAGAAGTATAGACAGTGAAGTTTTATGTTTTGATGGGGATTTAGTTTTTTAAATTACATATGTACTTCTCTATTTGTTAGTCTGTGTAAGGTCACAAAAATGCTTCAAGGGGAAAATAGTCCTTTCTTCATCCAGGAGTTCTTGTCTCAGGACCTAAGAAAACTGTTTTCAGCACAGATTAGGATCATCTGGCAGAGCCATTGGTTTGCATTCTGGAATTGAAGGTAATTTTTCACATGTTAGGCTTTTAAATGTTCAGAGCTATTATACTTCTCATTTCAACTACTTCTCATGTGGAGAGTGGAAGAGAGATTTTAGTATGTGTATTCATTAGTTTGTGCTACTGGGAAGATGAACTATGGTGTTCAGCAGCAAATAAAGCTTCCCAAAACACAACTGTTCTAAATTAAAAAAATGAACAAACCTACTCACACATTGTTGTAATACAACCATATATTTTTGATGAAACAAAACAGAGGTTAAATACCCTTTTTCTTTTATCAAAGTGGGATTGAGATTACTGCACAGAAAGACATGATAGCTCAGAAAGATACTGATATCAGAGAACTTAGTTAGAGTGAGAAATCAGGATCCATTCACAAAGTATAGGATAAACTGAGTAAATGTGGCATAATATCCACCATGGGAGTGTGTATGTTCCTGTAAGGTTTTTGGAGCTGTTCCCTTCATCTGCCAAAAACTCACGTTTGCCTTATGAGGCTCAGTTTCAAACTTAGGCACTGAGCACTATGACCTCGCTCTTCCAGCCTCTCTGTCCTTCGTGGAAGGTAAGAGATCGTGGAGGGGCTGGAACTAGAGGATCTTTAAGGTCCCTTCTAACCCTAAGCTTTCTGCAGTTCTAAGTGTCAGGGAGAATACACCTAGGCTTCAAATGCTGTGACTCATTGTTTGGCTGCTGACTGTTTCATCTAGAGGTTAACTGCAGATTTTGAAAACTAGTGTTAAATGAGAAATAACCATTAATTTGTCAGTGACAAGAAATTCTGTTTTACAGCTGAGATTCAATTTTTCACTCTGCACACTTGCCTGAATGCTGTTGGGAAGGATTTAAACTGCAGCCAGTTATTAATCTTAAAATTCTACTTTTTTTGTTTGTTTGTTTGTTTTATAGTAAACCAATATTGTATAGGAAAGACTTGAGTGTCCAGACATAAGAAGTTTAGGAAGATATTTGAATGTCTTTCCAAACTGTGACTGATAACAACCACTGAGAAGAAAAGGCTGTACTCCCCATGCCTCAGTAAAATTACTTTCTTTTAAGTTGCTTGAAATATATCAGTTAATTCTGTTAGCTCATTGTCTTGATTGCCTATTTGGATGCTACAGAGGAGCAGACTGTGATTAGTCTGACTTATTTTAGATCCCTAACCTAAGTCAAGGTCAATCACATCCCTCATTCTTGCAATTTCCTTTAAAGAATTTCCAGATGAAGAGCTCAAATGAGATACCAAAAGATACCAAAAGGCTGGGGAAAAATAAACTTTTTGTTCATCTGTAGAAAAAGATTTTATGTATCTTTCTTGTAACATAAGCTGTCGTTACATCTCTATTAGTCATAATAGAATATATTGTCATTTGATTTAGATTTCTACCATTCAAAAAACTTCTGGCAACGTGTAACTGTAAAAAATCCTGGTCTGGGAGGCTGGCATTGATTTTTAAGAAAATGCCAAAGCATCAGTCTGAATTCCTATCTATGTTCTTAAAAAGAAAAATACTTTTTCTCCCAACAGTTCTTATTTCTTTTAAAAACCTTATATCAATTTGAAGTGCAATGAGAACAGGCCTAAACCTTGGGAACTCAATCTTATTTCAGTACTTTTCCTACTATAATGATAGACATTTTGATGCTTTTCACTTGTCTTCTTGTCTAATCTTAGTTCACAAGGAAAAACGCACCATTTCTTTAAGCTTAAGGTCAGGGAACTGTGTCTCCACTGCTCCATGAAATAAGAATATGATGGTTCTACTGATGAATGCACAATTATATACCTACAATAGATATAATCAGAAAGACAGAATCTTCAGGGTCAGAAAAACCGAGCTGTCATAAACTATGGCCATTATAAATAGCAGATATTTGCATGGCCATAATTAAATATATTTTTTCCTTTCAAAAATGAAAAAAACCAATGCAGAACAACAGTCCTTGTTTTCTAAAACTATAATTTATAAGCATTTCTGTTGACAATCCTGCCTCTACTAATATGGTTCATAACAGTGGCATTGATCTGAATAGACAGTGAAGTTAAGTATTGCTTCTTATTTCATTGTAGGTACACCTTTGTGATGTCAAGAAATACAGAGTGGACATTTTACCTTGCAAAGGGTTATCACAAAAGCTTCACTGTCACAACGTATTATCATCCCTGTTAATGATAAGAAAGGGAAGATGAGATTCATCTCGAAAATGACCTTGAAGCTTTCCTAACTCAGCCCAGTAGAGACAAAAAAGTGCCACAAACCTCCAACAGCCGTAATGGTGTCAGGTTCCTGTTACAGTGAGTCCTGTTACGAAGAAAGGAGACAGAGAAACGAGAATGAAAAGGACAAGTAGCAAATCAAAAACCTCTCTTTAAAAAAAAAATCTTGAGTAATTTAGTAGAAACTTACATTCCCGCTCTCATTTGAAACAGCGGGGATTTTATCAGGACAGTTCACGCCCTCGCACATGCCTGTGAGTAGGAGGAGGGCAGCTGTGACAGCTATTTGAGACGACCTTATGTTACACCCTTGTTAACGCTGATGGCAGTGATTTCATTTTGCTCTCCCTCCGGTGTCCCCTACTGGTTGCACATCACAGGCAAACGCTGGCTGTAAAGGGTCTTCTTAGTCCAAAGCCAGAAAAGAAGTTAATTAGAAAACAATTGCGGTAAATGTTGCATGTTAAAGCAACATGCAAAAAAACATTTCGTGATTATTTTTTCAACAGCTCAGGAGTTTAATATTGAGACAGCATAGCAACCAAAGAATCGTGAATTCAAAGTCTGTCTTTCGAAATAGTTGTTCTTTCTGAAAATGGAAATATGAAGTTGGTACTAAAGGAATTCTATTTAGGCAGGAGGAAATGTTATCTTCAGCTACACTTATGGTAAATAAAATATAATAAACTAGTCATGCTTTCCTAAGCTTTTTTAAAAGGCTAAAAATAAAATGAAAGGATGGAGAATATGCTTCTAAAAGTCATTCATACAAAAATATTAAGTTTGCCATTTAGAAGTCTCAGATATTTTTTACACTAGTGAAAGCATCTTTGAGCTGTTGACTTCTCTTTTGTTAAGCAAGGTTTGTTACAGTGTGTCAATCTATACTCGATGTTTGATACTCTGCATTTTCCGTTGCAAAAAAAGTCAGACACACACTCATGGCTTCACTCTTGTCCCGTTTATCGTATTGACAAGTAGAAAAGAAATTAAATGGAGTATAAATGGTACAGAATGTTGTGAAGCAAGGAAACTTGAGTTGATGCCCTGCTTAGCTGACAGAGAACCAAATACTTGACAGCAGTCACAGCAGTAAATGCTGCTGTTAAAATTTTAAAGGATCACCTGATAGAAGCAGAAATAAACTTCCAAATCTGCTCTCAGACACACCATGTGTAAAATACACACCAAAGTCTCAAAAAATAAGCCTTAATCTGCCCAAAACGAAATGTTTCCTTTCAATGTGATTGTTTTCTGACATTTCCAATTTGGAAATGTCCAGTATGGACAAATGTAAATAGCGGGGAAGAGTAGGTTGAGAAGGCCAGAATTACTTTCTCAGGGAAAGGAATTCTACTACCTGATGCAATCATGGAAACATAAGTATATCAAGATAATTTTCCAAAACAACTACATGTCATAACTTTGGAAATTTAAAATAATCAGGTAGGTTTGCTAAATAAATAGAAATATAAATGTTATGTGCCAGAAAACAGGCTCTTTAGAATATAAGTCACTTTGAAGCAGTCTATGCATGGAGTCCATTCTGTTGTTAGAAGGTCAATATTAAAATGTAAGAAGTGAGAGGTATATGTTCTATGAGACCTATTGATATAAATAATTACAGGAGATGTTGCAAGTCTCAGACTTAAATACAATTTGGAAACAATTTCTCTGTAATATTGAGAAAGAGATGCTGTGTATTATCCTATGGAGCTGAATCTACATCTGTGATCATTTTCTGATTTGTGTTGGTTTTATGCTTCCAAAAGCATCTTAGAACTCAGTAGTAATATATCAAATGAATTAATGCCTGTATGGTAAGTTATCATTCATCAAGGTAAGCTGCAGTGATTATTGAAGATCAGTTAGGAAGGAAAAATTTCAGTAGGGAAGATAACAAAGTGCAACGATTTTCTGCATTTTTACAGATATATTAAAAATTAAGACTCATAGGTAAATTGTGAAATACATATATACTGCCTCAGAGAATATTAAGTAGTTCTTCTCTGTGTTACATCTTAAAATTTTTTAACTAATATTTTGCCTAATTCTATAGTACTGCCCTGAGTTGATTTGAGTATCTGTGTGGGGTAGCTCCACTACTGAGGTAATTTTTAACACTTCCAAGGGAAAGTACTTAATTTTATCCTTGATCCTGGTATTTCAATACGCCACAAGGGTATTCCTAAAATGCTTCTGGCTCTTCAACAAGATGGACGAGAGATGGAGTGAAAATGCTCATGACTCAAGGCAGATTGAAGTGGAGAAGAATGAAAGCTGCTCTGTGTTCCCTACTTTAGTAACGTATTCTTGTTAGAAGAAGAGAGAGATGTGCACGAGCTTTGTGTAGCAAGAGCTATAGCCAATAAAAAGTGAAGGACACTGGCAAGAAAGTGATTCATCCAATAAAAATGGCTGTTGAATCAAGACTCAAAGCAAAAAACTAGAGGAACCAGCCATTGCAGTGCTGCCACTTATGTCCTTCTCCAGCTGCCATCTCTGTCTGAACATTCAGGCTGTGCACCTGTGAGAAACGGCCCCACAATTATTTTAATTTTCAAAAGCAATTTATTATAAAACAAAGGCAAACAGCGCTGGGCGCTTGACTCGGTGCGTTTCCAAGTCAGAGGCGCAAAGAATCTCCAAAATTGGTTGGGTTTTATAACAAAATGTTCACAAGGGGTGCCTCTTTCTGAGGCCAAGAATTCTCAAGATTAGGTAGGTATCTGGGTTTTACAGCAAGCATGCATCTGAAAGAGATAGGAAAATACACATCCAGGACAAAAGAGGCCCGGAGCCTCTGCTGCTCCTAACGCTCTGATAAGGAGAGTTACCACCCATCTGTTAAGCTGTGAAGAAATACCAGCTCCTCTTAACTTTTCAGGGAACTACTTTTTTTAAAAAAAAAAAATATATTAAAAATATATATTAAAATATATGCTAATATATTTTCTAATCATTAGCGAAAGCAAAATTCTATCAACTACTGTATTTCACACACCATTGCACAGTGTAGTCATGGCCCAGGCTGCACTTCTGCAGGTCCTGTTGTGTGGCTGCAGCTGCTTTCTCTGGTCGCCCCTGTCAGTGCCTAGAACACTCACAGGGGTGCCTGGAGTCTGCCTTGCAGGCATGGCAAACCTACCAACATTCAATTCCTCCAGAGTCAGAGATGTAGTCACAGAGGGAGTTCAATGGCAAGGTTTTCTGAGATGTCTGGGTGTACAAGAGCGCTTGGTGAGGACAGACGTGTTCAGTGTGTGCACAACCCTTAATACAAAAGATATTCAAAATAATGTTGCACAAATTCCTAAAGATCACAGTTGGCAATCAACCAGTTGTCCCGGGACAATCTCACCAATCTTCAACCCCCAAATCCGCCTGATCAAAAAGTACATGACAGAAGAGAAGAAACTATGGTGGGGTGGAGCAGGACCACAATCAATAGGATTATTTATTATGTAAAGTGAAGGACACGGAGCTTGCAACAGCACTAAGGAAGACTGCTCTTCCAGCTGAATTAGTATTGCTAAGTTAGTGGAAATACTGTAGGTGAGGCAGCCCTACTCTTTTTTTGCTAGATCCACTTTGGGCAGGGGAGAAAATGGGAGAGGATGGAGTCATTCCCATCATTCCCCTGGAAATACCAGCAGATAGTGAAAGCAATATCTCATGGTCAGGACATTACCGTGGCCCGGGGGAAACATTCCATTTCTTCAGGTTTTTCTAGATATATTGTTCCCTATCTGAGATGGTTTACCAAAGTAGTAAAGTTGGGTCAGTTCACATAGTCTATGCATCATCAGTATTTCATATCTACAGTAATGCCATAACAACTGTAGCCTACCCAAACACAACTCTCTGGTGTAGTATTAGTAACACTTGAGATTTCTTATCAAATCTAAAAGTACTTTTCTTTCCTTAAAATCTCACTTGTCACATCAAATGACTGCATGAGGAGCATTCATACCTATTTGAGAAATTACAGCTAGAATTCTTGTTTGTTCTGAACCTCTGAAGTGATCCCAGGAAGGGTTCTAAAACCCCAGTGTAAAATTGCTTTCATCTGTAATTTTTTATTTTTTAATCTTGCCAATCTAATTGTTTGTTGGGGGGAAATAATAAAGATTTGAGGAAAATGCTGCTAACTTTTGATACTTTAAAAATACATATGATGAGAAATTCTGTTCGTATACTGTTCCATATTTATTTTTTAAGGTGAGATCATTCCTACCACAAGTGTATTGTTTGTATAGTCAAAGGTGTGCTGCTCTTTACTGTTTCATGTAGATTTCTGTGAAAGATAGTGAGTATTGATATGGCAGATCAGCTGGTAGCTCCACACTCCTGCTGCTGCCCAGGAAATGAACTGAAGAAGAAAGAGCACAAGGTTACATACATGTATACAACACAAAGAAATATGTTTAATCTCACGAGATGGAGTACAAGACAATGCGTTAATGTATTTAGACTGATGCAAGGTGAATAATTCTTAGCTACCAATGAAGCATGAAGCTCTTGTCAACCACACGTTCAGAGGCTGGGGAAAAGTTAACTAAGGTCCCTTGGTTTTTAGCCAGAGCTTTTGCGAAGTCTTTTGCAACAGCCAAATAAGAGCTTTCTGCTCTGTTTCTTTATTCACAAAACATACCATTAACTGGATTTTTAATGCTCATATAGCACTATGATACCAGTGTTTTTAGTGGAAGTTGCTGAATGTTTACAAGGTACTGATTTGTTCCCATGAATTGGCCCTGGGGCACCTGAGAACAACAATGCATAGAGATGTATCAGAAGAAGAGAAAGCAGAATCTGGTCTGAGTGCACTAGTTGCTATTCCAATAACTCCAGTGGTTTGTAGAGAGCATCAATTAGGCTCATACCCTATTCAGTTCACAATAACTGATTCTGATGACACTTCGTTATTAAGGTTTTCTGGGATTCAGTTGTTGTTATGGTTCTAAAAATCAGACAAGGGAGAGTATTCAGTAGTAGCAGGTGTTAGCAAACTATCATTACCAAGCTCCCTCAGAAACAATTTATGATCTATTTTATATATCCTACCACACTCATGAATCTAAGCTTCATTCTTGATGCAATTGATCAAACTAAGCCTTGTAAAGGCAATAACAAGGCAGAAGGAGGGGATATTTTTCAGAAGATTCTTTAAGAAAGTGAGAAGATGAGAAGAAAGAAACAGGACAACACTATGCTGATCAGTAAACTCAGCTGATCAGTAACCTTGTTATTAGGAAAGACTGAAATATCCCACTCCAGGAGCTTTTTGTACAAACACCATTGTAAGTGGGCAAGCGTAAAAACTGGAGCTTGTGGGTGTGCATAAGGGAGACAGACAAAGTGTTTGGGATTTCAGGCCATTCATTATTTACAAAATGCTTGTGGCTGGCAATGTTAATTACTTCACTTCAAAAGAAAGGGGAGGGATTGTTCTGGTTTTTAGTTTAGAAGAAGCTCTTAACTATGTCGCATTTTTTATGTGTTTGCGAGGATGTGAACTTGTCAGTTGATCTCCTTATTTTATTTAAAAGCTAAAATCATTACAAGCTGATGAAGCAATAATTGAGATGAATCATAGCTGCTGGGAATCTGCAGACAAGAAGTGTTCAAAATCCTTGTCCCAGCCTCACTTGCCATTGGAAAGAGCTTGCTGATCCCATGGAGTGTCACGGCATGGGGCAACGGGCTGGCTGGGATCAAATGTGGTCTCTGCCAGAGCCTGCACCGGAGGAAGGAGAGGGGGTGCAGAGAGAACGTGTTGCAGTTGTTTGACAGCCACTGGTAAATTATGCCTCTTACCTGTAAAGTCTCTAAATCCCCTTTCAGCGTCTCACAAAGAACAATAATTGTTTATTGATCTAAACGTTAACAATGTATTGCTTGTTCTTCAATAAGGTCTAGAAATGTAACTCAAGGGCAATAACTGCTTTGGATAAACAACAGATTTGATGGATGTGTGCCTTTTTTTTTTTTCTTCTTTTTTCTAAACCATGAGTATACTGTTGAAGCATTTTGTTGTTATCTGGATGTAATCCTTCTACCTGTACGGGCTTCTGTCCCTCTTCCAAAAAGGCATTCTTCTCAACAGTGTTTAATACTTCCCTATAAATGAAGATTGAAAAGTGCAGAGAAATGCAGAACTGTGTTTCAAACAGTTCTTTTTACCTTCCTGCAGCATCTGTGTTTTGTCAGCCGCTCAGATGTTATATGCAAAAATAAAAAGCAAAATGATGCAAGATAAAAAACTCGGCAGCATAAACATGGGTGGAGACATTTTCTATACAAAACCTGCATTGTGTATGTACTACAGGGGCACACACAAAAAGAATGTGTTTCTTGAGTAATAATTAGTAACACTTCGAGAGAGATGTAATAACATAGAGGGTCATATTTGTTCATATTTAGAGGATTTTTAAATGAGCCTATTCTGTTTCACTTCAAGATTGATGCGGTGAGTTTAAAATGAAAGAGACTGCTGCCTAGCAGAACATCAGGCAGGGAATCATCCCAGCCTTCAATAATGTCACTGACAGCAGCAGGCTGTAGCCAACTTATAAAACTCTGTTTCATGCAGAATGAGTGCAAAAAAGTTTCCAAGTGTAAGGCTTTTTCCAACTTGGTAGATCTGGACAGCTGATAAACCCTGGGATATCTCAGTGACAATTAGTTGCTTATCTTTCAATCCTGCAAACAGAGGTTGAAAGTTAAGTAGCCACACAGAGCTAAACACCTCTGGGACAGGTCTCGGGTCCGAGCTAGGCAGAAATGACAGAAAATCATTGAAAACAGAAGACATTAAAAGGTCAGAAATAAATTGTGATCAAGCCCTGTTTGACCAGTTTATCAGTTGGTATTTTGCTCTCCTTTTAAGAATGAAACGACATTTTCCCTTTTCTGAAGCTGTTTGTATTGGCATTAAGGATTTACCTACCATCTAAATATGTTATCTTATTTAGATGTGTTTTATACTCAAGAAGGGTCATATTATTAGAGGAAACTTTGATTCGGGAAAACTTTTAATGGAAATTTCAGTGATAATGTAAAAAATGAGGGCTGAAGGACTGGCAAGATGTGACTGTTTGACTTAGTCATACTAGAATGCATTCTGGAAATTCCTCCTTGTAAGTAAAATTCTATGAGTAAAATTCTGGCCACAAATAAACCAAAGATAAAGCTCTTCTTGATTTCATTGGAATCTGAGGTCTTTATCTTATGTGATGTCTGTCCAACTAAGCAGATACAGTAGCTTTCATGCAGTAAAGACTGTAAATTAACATAAAATGTAATTTTTATATGCACCTATTGAATCAATCACACACCTCTTAGATTTTGATCTTTCTGGGGAATCTCAATCATTAAAATATTTCCTCTACCCTTATCAGCCATATATGCATTTAAAATTTCTCAGAGGTCAGTTCTGTAAGTGTGGGATTTTTCTAGAGATTTTAGATCATTACTATGGACTTGGAAGTATTAATTCCCTGTGCTGCTGGAGTCCATGGGGTTCTTGGAGTTGGAGTAGTCTTTAGGGCCTTGGAGTAAGTGCCCAGAAGTAGCTATATTTGTTTTGAAATTCATGTCTGTGATCCATGGCTTCCCTTAGTTCCCATTTTCAGGTACCAATAGGGAGTTAGTCTAAAGTCTTACTCTGCTTGCCCTGTTGGACTGGTGGTCAGCACAAAACAGTTCAAAGGCTTTGACAACTAGTCTCTTCTAGGAACAGATCCTTGTCTTGGTTTGTGCCCAACATAATCACAATAGAAAGCCGAAACTCAGAACTTAGCGGAGATTAAGTATTTCTCCGTTCCTTTGACTGTCTGAAGATGAGTTGTTGCTGTTCATCACTTGAAATATTTTTACTAGGAAAGCTCAATCTTTCTGAGGCAAAACTTTTTTCAGTCGCATTAGGTATCCACATGCATATATATGGAGGTACAAGCTGGATATAAACTAAAGTGAAAGCAAATTTTTTAATCATTATTTCTTGTATTCTATTTCCTTCATTTCGTTGTTTAATGCCCTTTTTTCCCCCCCTCTGAGGCTGGAAACTGCTTTTGGCTGCATGTCTTGTCTCAAATCAGATGGTGTTTTGTTCTTCACAACTGTAATGCTTTGGAAAGTGTTCTACCAAGAAAATTCTATGTTAATTTTCTATGGTAATTCATTAAATTTCAAGATTATGTTGTCCCGAAAATTCTTGGACTGACAATGAATTCGAAAGAAAGTATAGAAAAGAAAGCATAAGGAATGGCTTCACTGAATATAGTGGAACTGTTCCTGGCAATCTGTGCATGCAACACAGGATACCACCCTTTCTTCTAGGTGAACAAGTTACTAATCTGTGCCAGCCAGAATGATTCATTGTGTTTGATTGGCAAAGCAATTCACAGGAAAACTAAGCTGAAGATGGAAAGAACAGCAAAATAAATTACAAAAATCAATTGACTCATTCTTTGGTTCTGATTGATTTTAATTATTCCTGTTTCTTTATAAATCTTAACACTGTATATAAATATATGGCTTCTTCCCTACTGGATTATATTTTACACCTGATGAATCTGGGGGTTGTTTTGGTTGATAGGTAATTATTCAGATTAAGACGTATACCATCATTTCTGCAGATGCTCTGAACCACTAATAGCCTAAATATTTAATCGACATAACATTACATAGTTTTGTGGGAAATGCAGGCAGGCTGCCGTTTGGAGCACTCTAAATCAATTCCCTTTGTTCCTGTGCCTCCTGAAATACACACTGCAGTCTCTTTTAAATCATCTCCGGGAAATATATTGAGATATATTTGCTATGTCACTGTGTGTCGTGTGGAACACAGAGTGATTTAGAGGGCTAGTTCTACTTTTTAGGTAGAAGCTTGTAATTTGAACTCACCTACAGATTGTTGTGATAATGGAGACTTTAAGATTATGATACGTAGTTAATACTTACTTTTCTTTCAGTCGTGAACATTAGAACTTTAGTGTGATTCCTGTGGGATATTTTTAATTAATACTTTTATTAAGTCAGCTGGTACTTAAAGCACAAACTCATAAGCATCCAACTATAATTCTACCTCATCTATTTCAGTGCCTTCTAATAACAAAGAAAATTAGTAGACTTGTTTTCAGGGGCAAAAAATACTGCATTTGCTGCAGTTCTTTGTCTCTTTACAGCTTGTCAGTGGGATTGACTGCTGTATTGGAATCCATTGCTCGCTTTGGTCTATTAAGAAATTCATTGCAAGCTAGAATCCAGCATGGACCGAAATCTTCAAGTGTTTAATACTAAAATTTTCTAAAGGGTAAATATTTTGTAGGTGTTCAGAAGAGAATTTGCAAATGCTTGGTTAATATTATTATTTGGTTAATATTATTATTCCTGTTTGGGATTTTTTTTGTTACTGTTGGTTTTAAATCCCTGTATGTAGATTTGCATATTACATTGCACATTGACTTGGCAATATTTGGTACTTCTGTATTTACTGTCTGGATAACTGTCATATAAACCAGCTGCAACCAACTGTTGATGATTCTGCTTTTTGTACCTGAAGTCAATATGGGATTCTGTGTTTCCTGTAATGGACCTTACTCTATAGAGCTTGGTGTCAACTGAAATTCATTCCTCTTTCTCCCAGAATACACTTAAATGCCCAAAGGTGTAAAGTGATTCCTGTAAATGTGTAAAAATAAATGTAAAAATACTTCTTTGATGACTGTACATCCCTTTCATCTGCTTACTTCTGATATGAAAACAGGAAGGAGGAAGCTTTTTAAGTCTGTGTGATTATTTTAAGAGATGATGTCTGGAAGAGATTGTTTTGCTTTGCTATACACTAGAAAATGATCTGATTCTTCTGTGTAGCCATTGTCCCTGTTCTCATTCTGAGGCTGTAGCAAAAGAATCATCATATCTAAGAGGATTAATTTTTAGGGAATATCTTTGAGTGGTATCTAATGCTGCAGATTATCCAAATTCTAACAAGTGGCTACTACATATTTGTGAAGTAAGATTCTCGAAGCTTTTAACTCAGTGGAATAGGAAGATACTCTGTTGGAACTTGGATGCTCAGGTATCAGGATGATCTTTTTGTCAAAATTAGTTTATATCTCGGAAGAAACAAGAATATCTTAAATTACATAGGAAAGAGGAATAAAAAATAAAGGGAGAAGTTCATCCTTAGGCTAAAAGAGGGTATAACTAAAGTCAGCTGGAGAGAAATTCCTGTCATGGGAAGTGACTAGTGGTGTCTACTTATAGCTGTTGTTGCTGTCAGCTCTGCTTACAATATATGTAATATATGAATGAACACTTACTTGGCAAAGTGAGCATTTTATTAGTTCTTGATGTTTTTTAAAACCTGAGTGTACTTCTAGGGTTAAGTTTGCAAAGGAAAATGAGTATTTCAGGCCTGCATCCTGCAATTCCTTTGGCACATGGATGGTTTTACGATAGAAGTTTACAAGCCAAACGAAGAGTATTCTGTCACTGTTTTTGAGTATTATTAACAGCTTCTTACTTCTGCTGTCATTCTGCAAAACTATTCCAATTTTTTTCTATTTTTTTCTCATCCACTGCATTTGTCGTGATACTGTTTCTTAGGTTGAGTTCATCACTTGTGCCCAGGTCTCTGTGGTACAAATTAATTCAATAGTTTACTGCAGGTGAAGCAGGTTGGAGAAAAATTTCAAACAAAAGGAAATGCAGAGTCCCACACCTGGAGAAGAGCAACCTTGAACACATACAGGTAGAGGGTGGGCTGGCTGAAAAGCAGCTGATCAGAAGAAGACCAGGGATCTCTGGTGAACACCAAAATGACTGTGCCTTGATGATGCAAATCCAACAACTTCCTGCATTAGGCAGAGAATTGCCAGCAGGTCAAAAAGAGGCGATGCTTTCCTTGGAGGAAAAAAAACCCCACAAGCCATGGGGTAGGTGCAGGCATCCAGGTCTTTAGCAAAATGCCAACAGATATTTGCAGCTCAGCTGGTTGGATCAGGTTGCTTATATTCAGCACTTGCAAAGGTTTGTGTTTTACTGAAGTCTGTTCTCAAACAGATGGTATGGCCAAGTTCTCATCAACAAGCACAACAGACTCACTCCGGGATACTTTTGTCAAAGACTGAAGAGTGGAGTCCCACAACCTTTTGTGAACAGAAGGCTTTTATTCCTTCTTTTCCACCTTGTTGATGTGGCAACCTGCTAGTCCCTATTATAGAGAGTAGAGGTATTTAGTCTTGTGTGTCAATTAGGACACCCAACAGCCCTCCTTGCAGCAGAAGGGTCTTTTCAGCTAAACTCTCTTAGCTGGCTGTGATATACAGCTGTCAACACTAAATGCATTGATCTTAAGCTATTCAAATAATAAGTGCAGCTTCCAGAAATAAGAAAGATGGACCTTACTCATCTGAGATTCAAGAAACTGAAATGCAAGTTATCGAGCTGTATTGGTCAAGTGATGTAAACCTGTGAAAAGCAGAAAAGGCAAATGCTGTGGCATTGGAGCTGTCTGCACATATTCTGACAGGCACCCTAGGGCACTGAAGTCAGAGAATTTAAATGCATCCTTCCTTTTTAAGTAACTTTGTGCCTATGACCAGACAGTAAGGAATGTATAGCATGTATGACTATGTCCAAATGTGGAAGCAGGAATAACTTCTTTAACCATATTCATATACAGAGATAGAGTTTAAAAAAAAAGTAGCTTACTACAATGAATTATTTAGGTTTTTTAATTTGCATAAAAATTACCTATATTATTTTATCCTTACTACTGATTCTGTTCAAGAAAGCAGAAGGAGAGAAGAAAGATTAAACTATGCTACTAGTTGTACAGCACCACTACTATTTAATTCTATGCTTTGCTGTAAGGTAGCTGTGGAGAATCTGGCTCACAGACTAAAGTATGCTTTTTCTTGTTATCTTTTCATAAGAATTCATTCCCCAAATGCTTTACTTATACCTATAATGTACTTAGAGAGATAACTGCCATGACAAAAAATGGGTTAGGAGCATGAAGAATAAGTTGAGATTTCTTCCAAGATGTAATGGTAAAATGGAAGCAATGGATTATTCAAGAACAGAGGAAGTAAAATAGCTGGTCTTATTTCTACTGTTATTTAAGAAGATAAGTAGAAAAAGCCTGCCTAGTTTTGTATAAGGACTGTAATATATGGTATAGGTTTGCTGCAATACCTTTTTTTCCCCTATCTCTGATATATCTTCACCTTAATAGTGAAGAAAGAATTATTGTAAATGATAGAAATGGAATATGAAGGGTTTGAGTTACAAAATCACGGGTCTGAATTCAAGGTAATATTAATCCACACCTGGTATAATTTATTCCATGTCTTTCAATAAATTTGCAATTCTGATCTCCCAAATCTTTGTTCAAGAGTTTGGAAAATACATTTTTACTTTATATTTGAATGCCAGCTATATCTAAATTTTGTTAACTTGCAGTTTATTGTTCAGTCACCTGCTATCTTTGTGTGCTTGGGAGTTTTCCACATGGTCATTCATACTAAACAAAGGATATGAAGCTGGACTGCAAAGCATGGAGTCTTGATTTGTTTCTTCTGTTTAAAATGGGTCATATTCAAAGAAATACAACTGTGTTTGCTATTAACATTTGATTTTTCCCAATACATAACAAGGAAACATTACAAATGACTAGCATGTACTTGTATGAAGAGACAGATATATGTAAACAATGCTAAGTATAAAGTTATACGGAATATAAACAAAATTTAATTCATTTATCGTGTAACTCATATGGAATCCCATGGGCTTCCTGAATGTGCATGTTCAGCTGCTCGGGTCAAATTGCTTGGCTGGGGTTATTCAATGAGGTGACACAGTTCCTTTGATAAAGTCATCTTTATATGACCTTAGATTAGAAAAAAAAGAAATTAAAAAACCACCACTCCTTAGTTTTACATTAAGTGTACGATGACTTCACTTTGCATTTGAAATCTCAATAATACATTCTCATTTTTTTGGTCACACTTCTTCTTTCTTGTCCTTTCTGGCAGTGACCACATCTGTGAGGTAACTGCATAAGCAGTACTCATTACTTGCTTATTCAAGTATTGCAGGATATTCAATTTCAGATTTGTGATTTAAAGAGGGGCAACATGCCTCCTAGTTCTCCAGGTAATGCTTAAAAGAGCTCAGAATTTTATAGTTCACCAGTTATCTTTGTGAGGTTAAGCTAATGAAGTTTTTATACCTTATTACCTATCTGATGGCGCACTTACAAAAATATATTAAACTTTTTTTTTAAAAAAAAAAGGTAACTAATGCAATCACATTAAACAACAGTTAATACTGAAAGCTCCAAGCAGTTCTGCAGACTTGTACTATGTTTGAATCCAGTGTACTATGAAAAAAATAGAATGTTTATGATCCACTCTTCCTGTAGTCTTCTTCATCACTAAGTGAATTTCTCTTTGTTTTCTTCAACTGTTGTATCATGAGTGAATTAAAAAGCAGAATGTGTCTTCCCAGTCATGATTTCTTGTCCTCGGCAAGGAAATCAAACATATAGAGAAGGAAAAACAAACAAACAAAAAACCACCTCAAAGAATTAAAAAAGTTTAGAAACAAAAGCTATTCAGTAGTCACTGGAACATCAAGGAGCAAGAGAATAAGCAGGATCCATCTTTGCTGATCTACATTAGTCTGACTGCCTTGCTTCCCTAGCATGAGTTCTATGTGATGCAAATATGTCTCTTCTCTCAGTTAGAGATGACTATTTATCTTACAGTTATGTCCTAAGATTCAAAATTTACAGCTGTGTCACACTCTGTATAATTGTCATGCAAAAGAAAAAGAAATAGAAAAAAAATTCCTGTTCTGCAGAGCTTCCAGTCTAGGTACTTGGAGAGATAATTGATATATCAAGAATAAGGTAGGAGTGATCTAATTCTGAAAAGAATTAATTTTGAGCTGGAGTGATAGCACATAAACTGCCTTATACCTGTGAGGTGTTCATAGGCGTGAGGAGAGAAAAGGGTGAAAAGCAACAGAGAACTGCTGCCTCACCAGCAGCTGCATCTTGATTCTGAGCAAAACAAAAGCAGGAATAAAGAACATAGCTGCATGCATGAAAAAATGGTGCAGCTGTTCTCTATATTATTCAAATAGTCACTTTTACCACCCAACCTTCAGCACTGATACTGCTGACAATAGTAGTTATAAAATGGCTAACCCATAAAATATACTCAGGAAGGAGTTTGCAGAGATAAATGAGGGAGATGATGCCAGAAATGTATGAGCCAAAACAGTTATTTTGGCAGAAAAATTTGAACAGATAGAAA
Source organism: Serilophus lunatus (assembly GCA_013399895.1). Classification (NCBI taxonomy): domain Eukaryota; kingdom Metazoa; phylum Chordata; class Aves; order Passeriformes; family Eurylaimidae; genus Serilophus; species Serilophus lunatus. The sequence continues at coordinate 318,677 of VXBA01003500.1, read as the reverse complement.
TGAAGACATATGGCATTTAGGCCAGAGGGGTGGAAACTGCAGCAGCTGAGACACACACAAGAATGAAGACTTGGATGCAAACCTATTTCTCTTCTCGTTCTGGACAGCTCAAGTTATTAAATATCTTGTGTCTGAAGAACCTTCAAGATCTAGATTATATTGCGTGAGTTTATATGTTTGGACAACTGAAAAAAATAACAAATTCTGTAATTGAGTTGGAGAAAAGCTAGGGTAGTCTTGAATCTGAGATGAGTCTGAGATAAATATATGTAGGGAAGGAGAAGAGAGAGGACTCTGTTTTAATTGTGTTGAGGTTAGAGGACAGATGGGAAATAAGAAGAAAACATTAAAAAATAAGGCCAATATAGTTAGAGCAAAGTAGGAATTCAGTCACCTGGAATTTCCTTTAGGAAATATTGCATTAATAAAATGTAAAGTGTGTGTCTACTCCACAGTTTCAAGATTTTCCCAAATGTCCCTGGTTGCCATGGAGATGAGAGCCTAAGGACTGAAAAATAGTTTGTTGAAATTTAAAATTCTACTCTGTAAAACTAAACGTGGGTTTTGCCTCAAGTATGGAGACTCTTTGGGTCAGAGGAAGAGCAGGTTTTGCTTTCAGAAAGAGTTTGACAGTGTCAAGAAAAGTTTTTTCTGCTGGTAGTTCTAAACAGCTAAATTCAGTGAATAACCTCTCTTCCCTAGAGGAGAAATCACATGAAATGGGAGTTGAGTTGGTGAGGTTCAACTTCTTTTCTCAAACTGAAATGCTCTGACACACAGAGCAACGTCAACTAAGCAGGACAAAATACACTTCAACCTAATGAATAAAGCAAAATGCTCCCTCATCCGTGTGTAGCACAGAGACAGGGATCTATTCTCCCTGGGTGCAAATTATATAATCCTGCTCATCGTGTGGCCATGAGGGACGGAATAAAGGGTATTGCTGAGTAAGTATAAAATGCAGGCATCACATTTGTATGATTAACACAAAATGGGAAAACCTGTTTCTGAAGCTATGAGTATGAATCCTCTGTTGTTTTCTAAAATATGCCTAGAAAGCTTACTTACTGCTTTGAAAGCAAAGTGCAGCTCAGAAAATTTCAAAAAGGAAAAAATAATGCTGTTGCATTTGCTATTACTCTTCTGTTTCCTTCATTTTCTCAATATATTGTTGAAAATTGAAGAAAACCTTATGATATGTGCATCAAAAGAAAACTTTCCCTGTGATGGATGATAACAGGACAAGGTCAATAGAAGTGATTTAAGCATTTGCTAAGATGTGTTGCATCATTCCACTGTAAAGTCGACAAGGCAAGAACACACTAAATCTAATAAATACTCAGTGATATTATTTCACTTATGTCTCCCTGTTCATAAAAAGAAATCATTCTTGAAATACTAAATTTAAGATTCCTGCCACATGCTGTGATTTCATATTTGCTTGAAAGATGCTTAGAAGTGCTTACAGGTATTTAGGAGTAACCAAACCATTCTGACTACCAGTTTTGAAATAGCACAAAATGTAGCTTACGACAGCTCAGAAAAATTAAAATAATAGATGCTGCTGATTGGTAAATCATATTACTTTTATACTTGTATGCAACAAATAGTATATATTTTTTCATTAATTAAAATAAAACCTCATTAATTGAATAAAAAGAGTTTACATTCAATGATTGGCTGAAAATATTGATAGCAATAGTAACAGACACTAGCAAAACATGCTCCATTTGGGACAGTATCACTGTCACGAAGAGATATGAAAACATGTTAGGATGGAAGGGGAGGGGGAATGAACAAAGAAAAAGATGTAAAATAATGGCATATTTATACATTTGGTAACCAGAGCTACCTCCTCAAATGAAGCAATGAAAGAGAGGTGGTAGGAACTATATTTTCTTGATGAAATATTGTTGCCAGGAAGAGAGTCTTCATGTAGCACAAGCTCCCTATAGTGTACATTTTTTATTCTACAGTCTGTTTACTATAGCCCAGTGTTCGTAGTAATTGCACTAATAGATTTTTGCTTCCTGGAGTGACCAAACACGTCCTGGCAGAAACCAAGTGTGTTCAGGCAGCAGAGCCTGTGAACCTTTCCACGTTCCCACGGCACAGCCCTCCACTGGTCGGGAGCAACCAGGCCATGGGGCATAAATTGCTTGAGTCTGTAGGTCTGGGAGGAAGAGCATGTGGACTATTCATTCCCTAGCAATCAAATATGCCAGTTTAGGACTTCTTTGCCCTATTGTTTCAGCAATTCAGAAATAATTGTGCCACTATGAAATTCCTTTAATAAAGATCTCATAAATATTTAATGCATATTAAGGCTTAAATAGAAAATATTTATAAGGAATAAATGGTGCTACATTAAGAAGTATAATAAATATAGAAGTAGTAACTTCTATTTTATATTAATATTTAGAGAATTCCTTCGCTAACATTTTTTAGCAGACCACCATTCTGCTTGGAGCTGCTTCATTCTTGGCCTTCTCATTTAAATTCCTCATTTATTCTAATATAAAAATTCAATAGGTTTAATGTTCTAGTTTCTCATTGTTTTAAATTAAAATGGAAAATATGTTCCTTTGTATAGCACTGAATATCCAAGCCATTTAAGGGATCTTTAAAGAAATCTTTTCATAAAACTTTCTTTTTCTGTGTCCTTCCATAAAATAAATTGGATAAGCTAGGCAAGATGATAAATTTCTTGAAGTGAATGCTGAATCTATTAGAAATGTAATGATCAATAATAAATAAGCTTTGCCTTACCAAGGCATCTCTAGGTTTTGCTTTCCTCTAAATTCACCCAGCCCACTGATTTCAGTGGATTTCTTTTATCAGTTCTCCGCTTGCATAGTTTGTAGCACAGACTGCTCTGGTGACAGGTTGCAGCGTTTAAAAGATCTCTGCTTTTCACAGTTGTGGCTAATGCTGTTGGGTTATAAGAAACCCTCCATTTCTGGCAAGTAGGAGTATTGTATCTTTAACAGTGCCTGCTGCCTCCTAGTGGGAAGCTTCGGGTTAAGTCCAGTAAAGCCAAAGGAAGAAGTGGTAACTTTCTAGAGAATCAGGTCAGAACCTATGAGACCAGCGAATCTATTCGCCCCCAGAGTGCTCAGAAAGCCCTGTCACAGAGACTGCTTGCAGTTTTTAATTTATTTTCATTCAAAGCTTTAACAAATCAAGTCTGAAAGGCAGAAGCTACTTCCCATTCTAAGAAGTACTAAAATGATGAACTCCAGTCAGATAATCTAGCACTAGATCAGAATCCCTCAGGGAAATATTTACATTTTGCCAGTTTACTCAGAGGAATGGTTCTGTGGATCTGAAGATATCCACTGCATATATATATTTTAATTTTTCTTTTTTTAACTGTAGGAAACACTGATGCCAGAGCTGAAGCTAGTGATTTAATCATAGGATTGCTAGAGGCTGCAGTACCCTATCCACTCAGAAATCAATATCTGTACTCTCAGTTATATTAGAGAAATGTTTACTTCTTTACCTGACTGAGATATTAATTTCTATATGCTGTATTGTCTGATTTTTTTTTTAAGTTAATGATTTGTGGGGTGAGCAGCCTAATTTATTTTGAAATCCTTTAATACCGCACAATTTTCCCGTTATTGACTGGTTGTTTTGTGCGTATACATAGCACTGTTCACATGCACCAAGATGCTCTGCAAAGGATTTGAGTCGCTCTGTACGTAGGAAGCAATGCTCTTTGCTAAAACACAGCCATCAGCAGGGCAACCTTTGTGCTGCAGGTGCTACCGATTTCAGCTCAGGAGGTGAATAGGAGAATTCAGCATGTGCATCGGGGGGAATTTAAGTAGGTGAAATGCAATTACCCGTGTTGGAATATGATCAGGATACCGGTGCTAAACCCCGGTCTGCAGAAAAGCGCTGTGGGATTTCTAATGACCATGAGTCAGATAACGCTTTATTTCTCATCCCGAGAACAAAAACCTCTATTAGCAGAGTGTCTCCTGCCACTTACTGCAATGTTAGTTTAATATGGCCCCGTAGGGAAGAGTGTCACCTCCTCTGGCACATCTGCTCCCTCCTCGGAGGGTGACACAGAGGCGAGAGGGAGATTTGCGGAGATTTGCCGGCTGGCTGTCACGGGAAGCCTGTGGCAGGATACGGGGCTGAGAGGGATGGCAGGGGCTGCTGTGGTGGGATTTTCTTAATGGCTGAACATATTTCCTGATGGGAGTGTGCTACAGCATCCAGTTGTCCCCAGAGGATTCCTGTCCCCAGACTGACCTGCCTCCACTTTGTTCACTTAATGAGAACTGATGAGATCGCAGCTCAAGGTGGTTGGTTACAAAAAGCACATTAAACATGTCAGGGCAGGTGATTCTCCCACTATAAAAATTGGCAGTGTAGGATTAGCTGGTACTGCTTTGAAAATCTATTAACATTTGAAGCGGTTTGAATTGGGAGTCTTGATAGAATTACAATTACTTTCCTTCTCCTCTGTGAGCTTTGTTGCTATCTTTGTGTACCTTGTAATGAGAAGACTTATAAACCAAGGGAGATGTTTCCAAAGTCTTATGTGGAGCCATATTTCTCTGTCAGATTTACAAACCTGTATGGATAAGGGAGTAGAAGAAAATGGACAGAGGAAGAAAAGCCCGTGGGTTTCTGCTTATCAAGTCTGACAGCACAGAATTGCGTAAGTGGGAAGGCATAAAGGTCATGGCCTTGGGAACAGATGTGCATTGGCAATGTTCAGAATTGAACAGGACACTGGTAAGAGTATCTCGCTTCGTATACACTCAGTGCACGGGGATGCAGGTAGAATAACAAAAGAAGGCATCATCTCAGTCAGGGAGCTGGATGCATACAACTTTTTCTGACTGGGATTCTGTTTCCTTTTGGTTTCAAGCTGACAGCCAGGAATTAACAATATATGCTCGTGCTATTTCTTCATAACTGTATATAATTATTTATAACTGCATCTGAAAAGTTAGGAACCTACAATCTGCTTCACTCGTGTGGTGACTTCTAGGCAGCCTTATAGTAGCAGAGTAAAGAATTACTACTGCTAATTTTAACTTGATGTGAGTGGAGTGGTATCAGAATTACTGCAGCATAAGAGGAGGTAAAGGCAAAAAAACAGAAGATGGACAAGTGAAGCCACCTGAATTGGGAGTTTAGGGCAGGAACCTGTGAGAGAGTTTTGAAGTACACATTGGCCTATTGAAGCCACAGAAAGACAAAATGGAAGGGAGAAAATAATGACTGACATCACCTGGGGAAAAAGTGAGAGTTCTTTCAAGAGTGTAATCCCTGGGCCTTTCAGTCCAATGAGAGATGGGTGATGTAAAGGAAGTAATGGGATGACCTGTAGGTAAAGTGTGAGCAAGGAGAAAACCAGATGGACCTGAGCACTGGCCTCAAGGATTTTGACCTAGAAGCAGTGAAATAAAATGCAGATTATGGAAGAATGTTGCCTGCTGTATGGAAGCAGATGTGTCATTGCATATTTTTCCCCAGATCAGAGTTTGCTTTAAATTAATGGGGTCAAAAGAGAGGTGACAATCATGCATGAGCTGCAAGAAATAGGAGCACGATTAAGTGATTATGCATTATGTATAAAAATAGCCTTTGTTTCTCATACTTTATTTCAGGTTTCCTATGAAAACTCAGAAACATGAGAGATTTCATTTTCAACAGTCCTACTGTTTATTTTTTTTTTAACTTCAGAATATTTTAGCTCAAAATATAATTGCTATTCTTTTCAGAATTTGGTCTATGTGTGTCTCAACTCATCTTCGGGATTAGTTTACATTTTGGCCCTTACACCAATATAGCACCTATCCCTCTTTTGAATAATCTCTATATGCCTTTAACTGGCAGAACATTCCAAAATATTCCAAATTATTTTTGTCTTGTATGTCTTGATCTTCATCTATGGACACTAAAATATCACTTGACACTGTGTACCCACCGTTTTAGTCCTTCACCTGGCACAGCCATCTCCAAGTCATACCAGCAAAATAATTTTTCTCCATATAAGAACTCGCCAGCGTACTCATTTCCATTAAGACTCTTTGTGGCCTCTGGTCAGTTTGTGGACCTCATCTCTGGCAGACAGAATGATATTTCATGTGATTCTCACCCTCTTCTCCAGCAATGTCAAGGCTGCCTGTATTTCCTATTCCTTTAGATCCTTCAGGTAATGCTTACTGCATAAAAGGTTCCATCAAGTGCTAGTTTGAACTTTACATGGTCCTGACAGCTCCAAAGAGAGGTGTTAGCTAGTCTGAATGCTGTGAGGGTAACAGTTGATGGATAGAGGACCAAGGTTTTGGGAAGCTGACCAGAGAGAATGGCAGAACTTGTGAGTGCAAGGGAGACTATGGCTCTACAGGCAGAAAGGCTGATGTTATCAGCAGGAAAAGGAAATGATGGGGACACCAACAAGAAGTGGGGAGACAGAGGAACAGCAAACTGATTTTGACTCTTTCTTCAGATGGTAAACGGATATGGATGGTGGGATATCTGGGTTTAGCTGAACAAAATAACTGTGCTCAGGAGCCACTTGACATTTTGTTTTACCTTTTTCCTTTTCCTTGTTGCACAAATGATTGTGCTCTTGTTTGGTCCCACCACTCACCCTCCCTGTTCCAGTGATTAAAACGTGGAATTTTCTGTTCTGGAAATAACCTATTTTTTGAAGGGAAGGTTATGTATAGAGAGGATTATGTATTCCAGTGTCATTTAGGTGGATAATTTGGAAGATGCATTGTGTAAAGATTTGTATTTGCAGGACTTGCATTCTGAAGCGATTGCAAGGTGCCAGAGAGAATGCACTTCTCTTTCTCCGTCTCTCACAGAGTCCTTCTCTGATGCTAATCAGAGCAGGTTTATAGAGTGCATAGTAAATAAAGCCTGAACAAAGGGAAGTATCCTGAGGAGAAGTAAGGAAAGTATTGACTACTTGTTATGAAGAGTGAAGTGTCTATTGTGTACTCTGAATGCCACTAGTATTATATGGGAAAGGAAAATCATAGGATTAAAGCCAGCCTGTAAGCACAGTCATAGCATGCCGATTTAAGAGGTTTCATTTAAAGATCCCGCGGCAATTGGAAATGGCGTTTTCCTGGGGTTTTTAAAAAGCTTGATTTTGAAACATTAATATTTTTAAAAGGGGATTTTTGCTTTCACTCTGTATAATTGTGTGTATAGTGACTCATAAATATACTTTTCTGACCATAATGGCTCATCTTACAGATCTTTGAAGAAACCTTGGCAAAGAGAACTAAGGTCAGTGCCTGGTACGAACCTGTTATTCCCAGCTTCACAGTTCACACAAAATTACTGACCTGCCTGAATAAGAAAATTGCTATTTTACCACTGGTTGATTTGCTGCCTGGATAGATCTCTTTAGCTTTAGAACTTTCTCTTTAAGTAATCTTGTATCAATTTATTTTGTTTCTAGCAAAGCCTGAACAGTAAAAGTACAGGACAAAATACTTGTGCAGAGAAAGTAAACATTCAAAAGGCATAGTGGTTCAAAGATGGTCGTATTACCTATATTATAGGGCCAGGGTTTACCCATTAAGGCTGCAAAAGTAAGTGAGAGAGAGAAAAAAATTGATTAATTATATATGTTGAAATACTATGTCAATGAAAATGCCACAATGAACTTCGTTACTACAGTAATTCAGTTTCATTACCAGCTGGGATGTAAATACAATAAAAATGTTTGCACTTTATTTGTTAAAGTATATTGGCAAAGACTGTAATTGCTTTTTCTTTATTAGAAAAGAAAGAGGGAACAAGTGGCCTGGGATGGGCAACGTAATGACAAAGGATATGGAAAAACTCTGTGCCTTCTTTGGCTTAGTCTTCAATGTGGTAAGGTTGGCTTCCATGCCTCTGACATATCCCACATCCAGTATCAGTCTCTGGAAATGTAGACTAGTGATGGGAGAGGAACACCAGGCAAGGGATAGGTTGGAAGTAAAGATGATGCATAAGCCTGTGGGACTGGATATGTTCGTGGGTGCTGAAGGAACAGTGAAGTCATTCCAAGGCTGCTTTCTGCTGTCTTTGAGAGGTTGTGACCATTTGAGGATTTCCCAAATTACTAGAAAATTGTAACTCAATCTACATTCATTAAAAGCAAGGGAAGGATTCAGAGAAATATAGACCAGTCAGTCCACCTTTGGCCCTGAATAAGGCTATGCAGCAAATTCTACTGTCTTTCTGTTTCTAGGGACACAAAAAAAACCCCAAAACACCTCAAAAAACATGATGACTTGTAATGCCTGCTTTGCATTTGCTGAGGGAAAATTGTGTCTCATCAACCTCTGCTTTTAAGGATGAGTTGACTGGCTTGCTGGATGAGGAGAGAGCAGAGAATATTGTTTATTTTGATGGCAACAGAGCCTTGACCAAGCTCTCCCACAGTAGTATTTCTACAGCCAAACTGGTAAAAATAGGCTGGACAGATGGAAAACTTGCCATGCTGCCAAAAGATTGTGATCAGTGGTGTGGAGTCCAACTGGCATGTGATTATTAGTGACATTCCTCAGCAGCTGATACAGGGGCGCAAATGCTGATTAATGTCTCTATTAATGAGTAGAGTGGTGGAAATGGTGATAAATCCTCATCAAGTTTGCAGGTGACACCAATGCAGGGACCAATGAATAAGCTGGAGGAAGAACTGTCATTCAGTGATACTTCAATAACCTCGAGAAATGGGCTGGCAGAAATGTCATGGAGCTCGATAGTGGCAGACTGAAGAACATAAGGCTAGGGGAAGATCTAAATGTCACTTTAAACTTCTTAAAAAGGATTTATAGAGAAGATGGAGCTAGACTTCTGTCAGAGCTTCACAGCAAAAGGGCAAGGGGCAATGAACAGAGGCTGCAAGGAGGGAAATTGTAATTAGATCTAAGATAAAAAAATTCTTCACTGTGAAAATGGTTAAACACTGAACCTTGCTGCCCAGAGAGCTTTAGATTCTTCATTTTCAGAGATAGCTAAATTTAAGTTATCCCTGCCTTGAAATGGAAGTGGGATACAAATGACTCCCAAGTCTTTCCAACTTGACATTTAATAATACTGTGAAGAGGAGACTGGTGATCACAGAATCCTAGGACCCAAGTTTATAACATTAGAAAAGGCTTGTTAGGTGGTCATGTCTATAATTTACCAATTAAAAAAAAAAAAAAGAGAGAGAGATTTGCTTGATACAGATAGAGGAGGTCTTAGCTAGACTTTCCTGTTTGTGTGAATGTAGGCAGGAACTACTGCCCTCCACAAAGTATTGTAGAGAGCTTTTTGATCTTTGAATGACAAACTATAGCAAAGCAGCACACCACACACATAGCTTAGCTTTATTTGCACTGTAACTGAGGATGGAGCTCTTCCTCATTTATGTAGTTTTGATAAGATAGAATCTAGACCTTTGGAAGTACTTGGTTAGGAAGTATTAGTAACTCTTATATGGGCTGAAAACAGCACAAGTTTTTGAATGACTCCTGTCTTTGAAACTTCTCAAATCTTCTGGAATATTAGCAAATGTTTTCAAATACTTTGTTTAAAGGGTTGCAGTTATCTCTAAAGATACATTGGAGCAATTCTTGTTCTATGTAGTAGTTAACCAATATATAGTCATGCTGACTTAGATCAGATATAGCCCGTTTCTTACATTTGATTATTTCATGCATAGTTATCTTTTGAATAGCTTAATGCTAATCTCCTATATGCTATTCATATCAGTAATGCAGGATTTCTGGTCATAGACAAGTGCAAGAAAGAGTTTTAAAACCTGTTTCAGGTGTTAGCAAAACTATGGTCATCCTAAGGAAAGAGGAAAAACTTTAATCATTTCAAAGAATTTAGGATATATTTGCAATTATGCTGATAATTTTGTTCCATGCTGTGACATACTCATTGTAATTTTGGTATGCTTTCCTGTACCTGTGAGAGCTCTTACAGCTATTGCAGCCATCAAATTTCTTCCTCTTTTAACTCTTGTGACACCAGTTCTCAAGCCAGTGAATATAGTTGAAATGGGTATGTATGGAGAATGTTCCGGCAAATAAGCACATCTTTAGGAGCCAAAATATACTAGTTTAGACTCACCTCATTCTGTGCTGTGGAGGGATTTGTGGTTTGGTATCTTGATTCCTTTGCTATCACACTTACTTTCTGTATTCTCTATGGACATGCAGACCAAATGTTACCTCCCACACTTACTCTGGCTAACCAAATCCTTGACTCCCTAAAGGATGAAGTTCCCCTGCTGATTAATGGCAGTGTGCACTTGGAAGTACGGTTTTATATAAGCCTGTGCATTAACAAACAATGCTACTGTCCACCTAAGGTAAACATGTGTAGCTTTTTCCAGGATCTGAAGTAAAACTAGACAGGGAGCTAATAGAGGATAATTTTGCAGTAATGAGTATTTATGGTGATTTGTACCTTAGCATCATTCTTTAAAGTATGCCATGAGATATGAATATCAAGGTGTGCTTGCAAAATAGGTTCATTTAAAAGACACTTTATTAATAATTTTTATTTATGCCAATACTCTAATATTATGGGTCAATATTGCAAAACATCATTGGCTTTACATACATTAACTTGCCCTATAAAATGAAGTTAGAATTAAATATATTCTTTTTTATTTCTTTACTTCAAGAGAAAAAAATCTATTTCTTGGAATAATTTTTGAGAAAATTCAGCATATGATACAAACATCTGTGTCCAGTTTTTTTTTTCTGGCAGTACGGCCTTAAAACTAAGGAATTCATAAATTGCCTCTTTTGAAAATATTGTTTCTGCCATGTCTGGCCTTGATTCTACTCAGTTTGCAGAGATGAAAATCAATACTGTAAACCTTTGGGGGTTTGTTTGTTTTGGTTTTGTTTTTAAAAGTTTTAACTGTGAAAATCACAAAAATTACTAAAGAAGGAGGATTTATGTTGAAAGTTTCTCTTTAAAAGTCAAGCATGACTGCAGGAAACCGAATTGATTGTTCAGTCTGTACACGTTAAATGGACATTGAAAAGAGAATCTTAATTTTCTAACATCTTGTTAGGAACATCGAGATTTATTCTTTCCAAGAGGGATGCAGGACACTACATGGCTCAGGAAACCGGTAATGCAACACTGAGTCTATTATTACACAATTCACAGCCTTAGGTTCAGACATGGAGATGACTGAAAGTCATTACCATCTGACAACTGCTCCATAAATTTGCGTCAAAGGGAATGAAGATTCCAGTCTGGTTTGTTAAGGGCATCTGTCTGCTAAATAAAATCATCTCCATTATTAGTTTAGATTTCAAAGACTAAACGAGCATAGAAAACAACCATTCAAGAAAAGACTCGAAAGTGCAGCACGGTTGTGCAAATAAACACTCACAGCCCTTGTGCGTCCTGAGAGCTTTCTGGAATCCTTAATTGATTCATAGACCTCAGCAGCTCTCAAACGATAAACAAACTAAAGGCAGTTTGCTTAGCCGTGCTCCTAGAGAGAGTTCATGGTATCTCCTCACAAATATAAAGGCGCTGCATTCATTCACTGAAGCCACATGTGATGTTGTGAGGTTGGAATGGGGATCTGTCTCTCCCAAATCAATAATTTTCTGATCTAGAACTCATGAAAAAGTTTTTCAATTCCACATTTCAGTTGTTGTAGTTTGATGTTTATAGGATTCCACCTTCAGTGTGAGACACTGATTAGTTTCCTATTTCAGTGGAAAACAAGACATGTGACAAGCTGCCAAAGCCACATCTTTTAGTGCAAGTTCTGAGTCTTTTTGCTCTCTAAGTAAGCAGCATAAACATGATGAATGTACAGATGTGGAAATATAGTTCAAGACTCTTTCATGTCATCATCATCATCATCATGGCCAGGTGAACGAAGATATGGGCAGGGCTCTCCCCACGCTTGCTGCAAGCGCGCTGATGGCTAAAAAGGCCGATGTGGGATAGGCAAGTCTGGTTACAAAAAGCACAGTGGAAAGTCTCCTTAGGTGGTAGTGACGAGACACGGTTCTTTCTGCGTTGTCTTTTCTCCTCAAGACTGATTCTACGTGCATTCTCAAAGGAGGCAGCAGTGTTATGGATGGTGGGTCTCCATGTCTCTGAATTGGAG
>VXBA01003500.1:246399-306218 GCA_013399895.1 Serilophus lunatus | reverse complement strand
CTAACCTGTTGTCTATCTCTTTGTCAATCTTACCATCTGAGGAAATGATACTTCCTAGATAGTTAAACTGCTGGACTGACTTAAGCTCTGATTTGCCTATGGTGATGTGGGGATGATGGAAGACTTCCTGAGGTGCAGGTTGGTAAAGAACTTGTGTCTTTTTCAAGCTGACTTCCAGCCCAAAAAGCTCAGTAGCCTCTGCAAAGCAAGATGTTAAGCGCTGCAGAGCTGCTTCTGTGTGAGCAACGAGGGGGGCATCATCAGCAAAAAGCAGCTTGCAAGACAAGATGATTTAGGGTGTTGGTGTGGGCCTTCAGTCGCCTTAGGTTGAATAGGCTCCCATCAGTACGATATCGGATGTAAATGCCGTTATCTTCATCGAGGTCTGCCGAGCCCTTTGGAGCATCATGCTGAAGAAAATGATGAATAGAGTTGGTGCAAGAATGCAACCTTGTTTCACACCATTACTCTTTCATGTAACCATGTTAAAAATAGGTATGAAAATCAGGAATTTAGGTCAGCTTAATTCCATACCTGGAAAATTATCTAGTTTTATTTAATTTTCCACTAATATAAACAAAAAAAAAGCTTTGGGTTTTTTTCCTATTAGTCATGGTATGTGCAAATTTATGGGTATTTTTTAGCTTTGCACTGCATTTCCAAGTGAGATTAAACCTCTTATAAAATAAACTGACTGTAGTCAAAAGTTATTTCATGTAGCAGCTGCAGGCCTGTGACTATTCAGCATTTCTTTGAATAGGTCTGACAGGTATACAGATGGTGGTTGCCCTACTAAGTTGCATCTCTTAAGTTAGTTTCTCTGCTGGTGTAAACTGATGTTCCTCTGTGAAATCCAAAGGATATGTTTGAATTTAGCTACACACGCATTACATCGGAATAGCACATTCCATGTGTGCATTCTAGGCATATTCAGACCATGTAATCAAAAGCTGAGGCAAGACCTAAATATGAAAGCTGCAATCCAGCATCTTCTTAAGAGAGGAAGAAAATGGTAAATGTAGAATTCAAAAATATATATTGTGGGTTTGGGATACCTAAGTGTGAGTGTAGTAAAACTAAAATGTTAGATTTCATTTTCCTTGCCCTTCTCCTCTTATATCCTTGTTTTCCTGTTGCCATGCAGACAAACATCCTCAGTTTTGTTAGGATGCCTGTTTATAGGGCCACTATTTCAACATAATCAAGGAATTGATTTGAGCTAATAAAATAGGCAGTCAGGGAAGGGTTTTTTTTAATTTTTAAAGAGAATCCTAATCAGAGCAGTAGCACAGACTAGCAAATGATAGTGCCAGCACAGTAAAAAGCAAAGTGCACCATAAGACAGCTGTTGCCACTGAACACTTTGAATCTGAAACAGATTTAGAGCAGGTACTGCTGTGTGCTTTTTTCAACAAGATACTAACATCTGCCCACCAAAGATTCCAACAAGTGTAAAAAGAAAAAGCAAGTAGGTTTAGTTATCAGAGATTCAAATTAAGGGGGAAAACTGGGTTGATAGCAGCTCTATGCCTTATAAAACAGCTACATGATATTTTAGAGATGCTGTCATAAACCAGCTACATGGTATTTTATTGCTGTTTCTGAGCTTCAGTGCGTGAGGCAAGAAATTTGACTCATAACCTGACACGAAATAAAAAGAAAAGGATATAAGAAAGTGGGAGACCAGAGGGACCCGATTTGCTAGCTGTTACCTTGATACCTTTTTTGGAAGGCAATATAGTTTAAAGGATAAAGGATTTTAAGCAGCCAAGAGGGTGCACAAGTGAACTAGGGTCAATATCACAGGAGGAAATAAAAGACAAGCTCTGCCCCAGAGTCTAACATATAAAATTGAATAAGCTGTCAGGTTTATGTAACTATTTACCCTAGGGTGGAAATTAGTAGTTACCTTAGCAACATTAGTATCACCTGAGACATAGCCATGCTGACTGATTTACAGAGATGCATTTACTTTGACAATGTTTTAAGTAACCTTCCTGAATGTTTTACTGTGATTTTATGACAAATGAGACATAGTGCAACCAAAAAAAGTAGTTTCTCCAGATTTCGAAACACTACCTGCTAGTCATACCCTTACCTAGCATAAATCTGAAAGACTTCATCTGCCAACGAAGTAATGTTGATTTATTGCAATAGAAGAACCATCATTTTGAGCTGTGGCATGGTTTATTACTAGTCACTCTTTTTACTTGTCAGCTATGAGAGGGTTTGATTCTGTATATCATGGTCATGAAAATGAGAATGGTTAACAACCCTTGGTGCTGCCAGATCTACTGAGGAAATTGAAATGTGCCCCTATCACTAAATTCAGGGTTGGCTTAGGTTCCTTTCAATCAGAGAGTGCTTCAAATATTAAGGACACAACAAAAAAGTCATTACTGAAAGCACAGTTTTTTATCAGGAAAGTTCTGAATTGGGTCCTATGATACTGCACAGTTCATATTACACGCTAGTTGAATTATTTAATCCAATAAAGTTGTCAGCAGTCTAAGCTTCCTTATACCACACAGCCATCTTAGAAAGAGATGCTAAAGTATGTTGAATCTTATTTTAAACACTTTAAGCAAGAGTGAGCCCGCTGTCTTCTAGGATAAATTGTTATTAGTTCTCAATACATGGAAAATGTTCTTTATGCTGAATTTACTAAGTTTTTAGCTATTTCAGCTCCTGAATTGTAGGCAAGTTCTGATATTGTAGATGTTCAAGTTACTTTAAAGTACAGTTATTCTGCATACTCTGCAAAGGTTTATCCTTATTCTCCTCCACAGCAAACAAACAAGATTGAATTTGTTGCACGCCTTTCTCAGTTGTTTTGGTGATCTTAGAATTCTACTAAAGTTACTCCTTAGTGCATAGGCACCAAACGGTGGGACATGTTCTCCCTCATCCACCTGTAGGCATCTTGTCCTCAGAGGCAAAAGCATGTTCCCAATTTTGTTTCAATTTTTATGCCTCCCAGTTCTACAGCTATTGGGTGTGAGGAAGCTAAGTATTGATTCTCATTTTGTCTCTCCAGTTATATATTCTCTCCCCACCTGGAAATCTTGTCCTGTCAATTTTGAGAACTTGTTCTTTTGGCCAGGATTTCCAGGCATGAGTCAGCCTTCTGTTATGGAGGGTTTCAGCCGTAATGGAAGCAGGTCATAAGGTACATACAGAGAATCAAAACTTCTGTGATTTTTGGTTTTTTTTAATAGATGCTCAAAAAATTACTAATGATACAGCATAACACTGGAGAAATTATGTAAATGGGTGGATATCCATTCCCTTGTTTTGTTAAACACATGGAAGACAAGATTATAAGATTATTTAAATGTGCCTGCTTGCACGCTGGTTGCTGGCATTAGAGACCTACCTTTTATTCCTTCCATCATTCTTTCCATCATAAGGTATTTGAAATTATTGTAAAACGCATGGAACAGACTAATACCTGGATTTGACACTGTACCACTGAGACACTTGTGAGCAACATGTCTGTTACCGGCGTTTGTGGCTCTCCTTTAGCTGACAATTTTTTTGTCTTCTGGGTAAGTATCATCATGCTCTTCACCACTGATTTCTGATTCAAATTCATCCTGGCCTAACACTTACTAAATATTATTCTTGTGCTCTTCATGTTTTCTACTGCACTCAGTAGAAACGAGCTCCCACAAATGAGCTTTGGCACCTCTCACATGACAAGATGACAGCGCAGTAAAGAACTGAGTACATCATTGCTTAAACTAGAACTTAATGAAGGCCACTTATTTGTTTTGATTTCAGTAAATTTTGTGTGCAGAAGCCTAAACAGGTGCACATAAAGTAAAAACCCTCTTCAGCTGAAACATTTCAACAGTAGAAGCAACCTTCAAGTTGCACAACTGAACATGGTGCTCTTAATCCATGGTTCACCCTCTTTCAGCACCAACCTCTTTGCAGGACATGTGAGTGCAAGACTGGAAACTTTGACTCTTAGGTTTCCATTACTGGAGTTACTAAAAATTCTCTTTCATAACAAGCTGTACTGCAAAGCAGCTACCATGTATTAAAAGTGTCAAGAGTTAAGGAATGCCTTCCTAAAAACACAATGAGCTTGCAAGCAAATGTTGTGTGTGGGGGGAAATGGTTCAGTTTAAGTGACAGATGAAACATGTTTTTAATTGCTTTGAGAGCTCCAGAATTGTCTAGAGAATGGATGACCCTGTGAATTCCAGTGCATCTTGCCCTGCAGTGTTGCAAGGGGATAATACAAGTTAATGAAACAAGGAAGATCACAAGTAAAATAGAGATGTATAAAAGCTCTGGAAAACAGAAAAAGAAATAAGAAATATGCTTTTCTACTTTTAAACACATAGATGACAGTAACAGTTCCGGATCTGAAAATGAAGGTCAAAATCAACTCCTTAGGTGCCAAGCAAGAAAAGCAAACATTTTTTCATATGTTTTTGGATCCTGTGGATTTCTTGCATAACACTTCCCTTGGAATTGCTTCTTTCCTGATAGGAGGAACTAATCTTTATGTACAGGAGCAGTGCCTGAAGAAATCATTAGGGCGATGAATATTTCAGAATGAGCATGGGGAGCACTTCAGGGAGAAAGGTATATCAGCAGGAAACTTGTTCTGAGAAAGTTTATGGCATTTTAAATCATTTCCTGGCCTCTTTTTTGCATGTTTGAAGATCATTATATTGGCAACATACATGCATCACAATTTTGAAAGCTTTTTTTTCCCTGCTACAGGGGGAGAGTATTAACAATAGCTGTGCAAGAATTGTAGTATATTTTTTAATTTATTTGATGCAATAGTGCTTGGATTCTGTTTTTATTGTTTGTCGGTACTTTTTTGGATGGGAGTTATGAATGACCAAAGAGTCAGCATAAAAAGCTAGTTCTTGTCAGTCCCATGGATATGTGACATGGGGTAAGAATAAGACACTGAATACAAAGATTGGTGGATGTTTATATCTTGCTGCTGATATCGTCCTTGTCCCCTGTTTAGTGACACGCTTCTGGAAAGAACTCTGGTTCCTGCTCTGCCCGAGTTCCCACAGAAGTGAAATGAGATGTCGTCATCAGAACAAACATGTGCATTGTCTCTATGCAAGGTAGGGGCTCAGAGTTCTTGCTTCTTATTCCTTTTGTCCTCTGGAGAAAACCCAGGACGACTATAGAAATGGGGTTTTTTACCTCCTGGTCTTTCCTAGTTAGTGAGGAAGAAAAAGGAAGGAAGAAAAGGAAGTAGTCTCTCCCTACTCCATGCTACAAGCAATAGCAGGCTTTGTGTCAGCTGTCACTCCTGAGTGCTGTTCCTGCTGTGGGGGACAAGGACTCACTGACAGACCTTCATGTTTCACTCCCGACAGTGACCAGGAGGATTTGAAGTTTTGTGTTGAATTTACAAAACTATGCCATGCCTGATTGGGATGGAATTAATTTTCTCTATAGCAGCCATTATGGTGTTTTACTGATGAAACTGTCTTTATCTCAACCTATGAGTTTTCAGCATTTGTTCTTTGTTTCTCCCATTCCACTGGAGGTGTGGAAATGAGTGAGTGACTGGCTGGGGGCTTAGCTGCTGTCCGGACTCAACACAAAGTCAGGGTATTGTCAAACAGGTGGCCTTAGGAAGAAAGCAACTCCCAGCTTCTACTGAGTTAGAAATTTCTGCTTCATGTATAGATAATATACTTGTCACAGCTCTAGGTAACTTGTGTCACAGATCAGGAGCTCTACTGCAGAAGGAACCTCTCATTGCAGGGGAGGGGGAGATAAACTGTCTTGAGATGAAACCTCACTAAAAAGGTTTTAAAACAAATTTAAAAAATGAACAGGAATAAATTGCCAGGGCCAGGTGTCATTCACCCATGAATATGAAACTGGTGAACTGCTAACTGTGGTTTGCAATATATTCTTTGTATCATCCCCAGTACATGAGGAAAGAAAGTGGTAAGTATGACAAAAGCTTTTAAAAAGAGCTCCAGAGCAACCCTAGTTAATATAAATTAGTAAAAAAAGATTTCCATGAGAATAAAATTGGTAGGAGCTATAAAATAAAGAGAATTAATTAGCAGGTCCATGAATAAATATGATGCAACAAATGAAAGTCAATAAGGTTTTTGTAAGAGGAAACCATTTCTCCCTCTATGTGACAGACACAGTCAGTGTCATTTACCTATTTATGTAAAATAGCCCTGAAACACAGGGCTTCCTGAAAAAAAGGAAATTATCAGTAGGAAGTGTCTTTGTTGGCTGAGAAATCATAAGAGATTAGGCTTTATAATGGAAATTCATTATCGATGAAGCCTCAGGTCTTCTGTCTTGGACTTACAGTTCTTAATACCCAGCATACTTTCAACTTGGGGAAAGGGATGAATTGGGAAGTTAAAGATAGTGCTGAAAAACTAGATAATACAGTGTCCAGAAAAAAATGTTGACACGTGCTAAATTCTAGAAAATCCCAGTTTCATGTGTTTCTTTGTATGTATGCCTGTGTGCATATATTTGCAGCCCTGATGAACTCTAAATAAGCTATCATGCAGGAGAGACTTTGGTTGCTGTGAAGCTCTTTGTTTTCTGAGAAGTCAAAAAGCCTAAATTTACATCACTGTGAATATTTCTACTATAGTGAGAGTTTGAATGTTGTGTAACATTGCACCTTCCCTGCCTCAGAAAGGGAGCATTAAAGCTCAAAAGAGCATGTGAAGAACAGGAGGGCTAATATGGCTTCCACATGAGAAAAGATTAAAAAGACTAGGATTTTTTATCATGGAAAACAAATGGCTGAAGAGGTATGACACAAAAAGTAAATAATTAATGGAGTGAAAAGGGTTTAGGTAGCAATACTTAATTGTCATACAAGAAGTAGGGGGTATCTGTTGAAATTCTCGTAAAATAAGATTAAAGCAAGTGAAAATGGTGGGGGGTTTTTTGCTAAGTATAAATTGTGGTGATCACTGTCACACATTTCTGTGGGTGTTTGTATACAAATGAGTTCAAAAAGGACAAGGACACTACCAAGCATTAAACTTTGGAGAGCTGCATTTATCCATTGTCTTAGAAAATCTTTATGTTGCTGTCTGCCAGACTTGACTAAGTGATTCAGCATAAGCATCATAAGGATCAGTTTAAAGCTATCTTACCCAAACATTTCTGATGTAACTGCAAACATATACTGAAAATAAAATTAGTGGAGAGTCATGGACAGAGGGAGACAAATTGCCTGACTATGACATTATTTCCAGTGAAACAATACTTCACTTGAAAAATGGGGAAAAAATGAGTAGTACAATAAACTGTGCTCTTTGTATTTACTGAATGTTAAATCAGCAGGGATTTGTTAATCAGTACCAAGAATAGATGGTCGCTCAGGCTAAATTTTTTGTGTCTACAAGTGTCTCCAGATTGGTTTGGAACACTGGGATATTGGAAAACGTATTTTGCAATTTCTTTTAGCTGCAACAATCTCTGTGAGAAAAGGAAGGTTTGTCTTGACACATTGTCCTCTAGTGTGCATATAATCTTAATTATACCTAATATTATATTATATATGTGCTATATATTATTTTACTACAGAATTTTTTTTAAAAGGCAATTTACTTAATGGTGCATGTGTATATTAATCTTGGAAGGAAAAGTGAGAAGAAAAAGGGTGAATACTTCCAAGCTAATATAGAAGAGGGCAAGATTTCTCACCTGCAGGAAGGGATAAAGGTCAAGATTTGTTAAGGCAGCAACCTAAAGAGGAGCTCCCTAGGCTGTAATTAGACATCTGTCTGCTTTGCTGTAGTGCAAGGCACAAATCATGTTGCGGCGCTGGTTGCTCATCGCACTTCAAGGAAAACAAATATCTGAAAATGGCCTTTGGCAACCCAGCTTGAGGGAGTTATATTTAAGATTCTTGTCCAAAATGTAACACCCTTTGCAAGAATTTTCTAGCAAAATTTGTTTCCGTTGGTATGCCTCATGATTTTCACTAGGAAAAAAGAAAGTTATATTTTGAAACATTTGAAAACTAAGTTTACTGGAAAAAAATCTCATTTTTAAAATTGTTACATTCTCTTTCTCTCTCCTCTCTCTTTCTGTCTTAGAAGCACATCTCCGCCTTTAAAGGACAAGTGTCTCTACCTTGTGAGAGTGTATTTTCAGCCTTGCTTTTCAAAGTTGAGATACTGCCAAGACGAACATGTCTGTGGCAAATAATTCAGCAAATCCAACTCATTGGAGAATCCAAAACCTTTGTCTTATGCCAGTGTAACTTCAGCAGCATTTTCCTGGACTCTGGATTAAGTTTCGTGAAGCAAAAAAATGACGATCTATCTGATCTATTTCCAACAGTATTGCCAGACGTAATGGTGATTCATCAGTGTTCCCTCTCTAATAGTAACTATCTCAAGTGAGCAGTAAAGGATGACCAAACTGACTATCAGATGGGAAAGAGCAGAAGCTGGAGCAGTATTTTCCTTGCTCATTTTGTACTTGACTGTGTATCCATGCATTCTCATCTAGAGATGCAAGGGTTGCTCGAGCATTTAATTACTAGAATCCCAATGAGCTGAAACTGCTTGGTTCAGGAGGCAGCATAATAAAAGTATTCTCCTGAGGTGGTTATGTCATTTTCTTAAGCTTTTCTGACAGGCTAGAAATAGTCACAGATTTTAAATGTTGCCAATGATTATATTCAGAAAGCACAGAAAACGTGAGCCTACATTTTCTGCTACACCCATATTCCTTCAGGAACAGCAAAAGAACGGAATGTGGGCTTCCCAGGGAGCTGCCTAATTATCTGGCTGACTACACACCAGCTTTGTCCATGTCATAGCCACTGTTATAAACTGCACCAGTTGATAATGTCCCAAAAGGGGGTAGTCTGGTGCTGAGCCCACTCTTGCATCGCTATGTAACTAGGTCAAGAAATGGGAGGACCGACTTCATGTTAGCTCAACTTTTTCAATGGCTGAAGTACACAGACTATAGGTGTTTTGCCAATATCAAGGTGGCAAGAAGGATCAGACTAGCCAAGAGACTCTGGGAACAGGGAAATGTAAAAACAGTACAAACTTGGATTGTGTATTTCACACATATTTGAGGAAAATTGGACATCTTCCAGCTTTGTGTATGAATGGTGTCACTGGGGTATCTGATGTCCAACTAAGCATGCAGCTACCATGTGTCAGCAATTATAAATGAGACAATTCTTTCTCATATTTTCTACTTCATGGTGTTTGTGTGGGTTTTTTTAGTTGTCTGTTTGGGATTTTTTTAAACTAGCTTTTCACAGAGAATTTGCATGTGAGGGTGAAGGTTTCCCACGTAATATAAGAAAAACTACAAGGACTTTAGATACAAAACCAACTAAAGAAAAACATCTCCAATGAAATCCAGATAGTCAGTGACTCATATAAAATACAGCTTGACATTTAAGCATGCAAGATGATTCGTGGGATGTGGTTTAAACAACTCTCAATTTTCAATGTCTCTTTATAGAGAAGGCTGTCAAATCTGGAATAGAACATATGATTTATTTTTATTTCAGGATAAAAATTGTCTTTTTGATTTTTAGTCTTCAAAAGATGAGCACTTGCCAGTGCACATTCATAGGCAGCCAAAAAAGGAGAGCATACTTGGGCCAAGCAAGAGCAGAAATAGACTTACAGAGCCTGATTTTTCTCCACAGCATGACTTATGTTCATTGTGTTAAATGGACAAAGCTACAATAACTTTGGATTTCTCACTAGTTTAAGTAGGAAAAGCTCATACTCTTGGAATCCTTATATTCTGATTTAAGTAAGTAGAATGGGAATAACAATTCTTCCCTTACAGATGAGTAATTCTCTTCAGGCTTTCACATAATATACACTATAGACTATATAAATACGATCCTTTTGCCAGCTGGGAGATAATTTGAACTTCACCTTAACAAGCTTTATTTATAGCATGGGATTATTTCACTTAAAATGTTTAATTTTCTGAAATTACCTTCTACTTAAGACAAAGCATGTTCTGATTGGGTTTGCATCTGAAAAGGAAGTACACGATAATTAATGCTAGGTTTGAAGAATGGTAAAAAATAACAACATAAGATCTGAACTTCTCTCATAGTGCTTTCATTTCTCCTGGGGAGGTAGGGTGGGTAGGAGGAGGTATAATAAGCCCTCAAAGAAGCAGAGAAAAATAGGTAAAAACTTATGATAAGCCTCCTATTCTTGTTATAATTGCATCTTAGAGTCACTTCTGTACTGATAAGGTTTGTGTTCTGCTTCTTCCTCCAAATTCTGCTTAAATTTCTAGTTTAACCATACATGCCTTTCTTTCGGTTAACATTGTGCTAGTAACATTATTTTACTATCATAGAAGTCTACATAGAGGTAATAATATTATGCAGTGCAATTTTGCTTTGCCTAGTATTTACCTGTTTCTTTAATGTATTCACTTTCACTTACAATACTACTTTGGAAAGACAAATGTCATAATCTATGGATAATTAGAAGGCTAGACTAATTCTGTCATGTCAGTGCTTTCTCCATCTGCCCCTAATCAGATTAAACACTTTAATTTAGAAGTTATTGACATTGTAGACTGCAGAACTCCAAGGGAGCTGTTACAGGGTATCATGTAGCAGGAATTGTTGTGATTTTATTGGCCATTTATGAATGAAAATATTTTTCAGAGGGTATAAAGAACGAATTAAGGAATCCAAAGCTATAGTTTAGCACAAATTAAAATGAAAGTACCCATCTGTCAGGATATTAGCTGTATTGGTTCACTTATCTTTTGAAGAGAGGAGTCACTAAAAGAAAATATATTCTTAAAGTTTTCTGATAAAATTTATAAATATATATATATACAGGCATTATAGTAGTCTAAACATATGTATACAAATATATCAAAATCCATGTACTTTGGTATTTATGCTTAAAGATGAAAGAACTATTTTCTCATGAGCTGTCTGTAACTCGGAGTTACACAATGAGTTGCACTGTAAATATTAGTGAATCAACACAGAATCAGTCCATCAATTAGAGAACCCATAAGCTGTTTTTCTTTATTTCAAGATCAACTGTAGTCACAAATGTTTTGTGATAATTATTGGCAATAGCAAACATGTAGGAGGACTAGTTTAAACCTGGAATTTCTGTTTCGTAGCCAATCCTGACACACAAAACATAGTTTGCACCTAATAAGAACATACTTTGATCACGGGCTGATTGCATGTTCCTAACGGGATTTTATGAAATAAACCCGCAAACCACAGGATGTATCAGGAAAAGCCTTCCAGTGAAGATGAAGAAACTCTCATTACAAAATTGCATCAGCACTTGTGGCCAAGTATTATTTTTATCTCTGTCCCAAAATATATTTGCATATTTATCAGTAGCTTTAAAAGGCATTTTGTTAATTCTCTTCTAACAATTTATTTTTTCTCTTGATCGGGACAATATAATTTTAAAGCACTTGATTTCAGAGCGTGTGCTTCTGTTGATGCCAGTCAGTTCTGAACACAGATTAAACTGTGACCTTGACTATGGAAGGTTATGACTGCTTCCTTCTTAGTCTTTGCTTACAGCCTCAGCAGTTGGCACATCACAGGTAGTGCCTATTCTCTCTTGAGTCTGCTTTGGCAAGAGAGGCCATCTGTATTCTCACTTGGTATATTCTGTCAAGAGCTGTATTTAATTTTTAACTTAAAGTAACTCTTACTCTCATCTTAAAACATAAGGCCAAATTTATCCTGAGTGAAATGACTACTAAATTTGTTTTACTGTAGATAAGTTTTTTTCCTTGTCTCAGGTTTCAGCCTAAAGCAATTGCTTTTGAAAGTTTATTTTGTGATGTCTTATATGTGTTTGCAGAAATGTTTCTCTCTTTAAATTATGCCAAACAGCTGTTGTACAACACATACTAGTACAATACCATTAAAATGTAGACTCTGTGATTTTGAAATATCAGTGTACTATTGACGATAGAACAGTGGAAGAGATTAATTTAGTTTAAAGAATATAAAGATGTTCTTCATGTCTATCATACCCACACCAAGTACTGAATCAGATTTTTTCCATTATTAGCCCTATAAATTTTATACTGATATGTGCACAAAAAGTACCTATATAATATGCATCCATCATAGATCCTGTAATCTGAGAAATATTAGTGCTAACCTGCTTTGTAGAAAAAGGCTACTATTTGGTAAGTTGTGTTCTTTAATACCATTTAAGAACTTAGAACGCTTTTTCACATTAGGTTTTGTTCTTAAGCCGTTAACAGGAGGACAGGAGGAAAAAAGGTTAGAAATTATTGTACTCATATCAAATGCTAGGCTAAGAAAACCTTTCAGTTAATTGTTTGTAAGACAGACTAGCTACAGGATTGTAAACTAATTAGGATATAAATCACACCATGTGATAGGATAGTTGCTACAAAAAAATTATATCTAACCTTTATTACTAAATGCATCCTGCACTACAGATGAAAACTAACACTTAAATGCTGACTCCCATGCCAAAAGCCCAATTCTGCCTCCAAAACTTTACATATTCTTCTTAAAATGAGACTTTTTAACAATATTTCTTTCTCTTTCTTTCTCTTACATAGTGCTCAGAACTGTTTCTCTTTCATTTACATGCCAATTAGATTTCTCCTGCAAGTTTAGACAGGATTCAAATAGAACTCTAGTATCAAGCATCCACCAATTCTTCAGGAATGGCTTTTAACTTGTATGTTAACCTTTTTTTTTTTTTCAAGTTGTGCACTTCTCTCATGGTAATGCAAGTTTCCACCTTGTAACCAAATCCCTCTGCAGCTAAGTCTGCATGGAGCCATGAGACTGAAATCATCCTGAGAAACTTACCCTTATTTACTAGAAGCTGACACCTTAACCAAGCAGGTGGTGTGTATGCTGGTAGCCTGGTATTGTTACAGCAGGTGACACCCTCAGCATAGCTGTGATAGAGAAAGAAGGTAAGTCAGGAAACCCTTATGGAAGACATGGAGCAGTAAATTAATGATATTGAGGTAGGAACAGTGTGTAGAGAGCCAGCTTGGAGGGTGTGATGTAGCTGGAAATTTGGACCAGGAAAATGAATTCAAGGCTGAGACACAGAGATGATTCAATCAAAGATATTTTCCTGGCTGTTACCTTGGCGGTGTTAAGAGTGTTAAGGATATATACTGACCCATATAAGGATCCCAGTTTTCCCAGAGAAGCTCTGGATGCCCCATCCCTGTAAGTGTTCAAGGCCGGGTTGGATGGAGCTCTGAGCAGCCTGGTCTATTGGAAGGTGTCCTTGCCAATGGCCAGGAGGTTAGAACTAGGTGATGTTTAAGGTTCCTTCCAACCCAAACCTTCCATGATACTATGACATTGAGGATGAGATGGTCCCACCTTCAAAAGAGCCAGAGTGGCCTCAGTCTGACTCGTGCTACGTGAGTCACTGTGTGTATACCTTGAAATCTCTCACAAGATCAGACTGTTTCAAAAGACCACCTTGAGCTTAGGTTCTGTAAAATGATGGTGTGGCTGAACCCCACAAATTTATGAAAACTGCTACCTTTTATAGCCAGTGGTCTAGAACTGTGGGACTATTTCCATGTCCCAGTCAATTCTGACTCTTCAGCCTAGAGATTCAGGTAAGAATTTGAATTTTTAGACATACATCCTAGCAGTATGGCTGCCTTCATTGCATAAAATAATAATAAAACTTGTTTTCACTTCTTGTTTTAAAGTGTTTTTGAGAGAGGACAAAGTAGTGAAAAAATGTGTAAACTATATAAATATTTAAAAAGTCCGTTTAATCCAAAGATTATACAAAGTCCTGCATCTGTAGCACGATAGTTGTCAAAGTAACTTTCAATTTCCTATTGATTACTTGAGTAAATAACCTTCAAAATCCTGTTGACAATTTCAGATAACGTTTTCATTTATATTTGTAATATTTTTAGATAATTATTTTTATTATAATATTAATAATTCTACAATTCTTAATTCCTGCATTCATTTATAAGTAATTAACAAACTATCAATATTTATTTGTGATATTAGAGGTGACAATTTTTTTAATCTCTGTTCTTGTTCAGATTGAGGGGAGAGGTCCACATTCAGAAGTAAAAATGTAATCCACACTGGAGTGACTTCTTTTTATCCTGTTTAAGACAGAAATGCATGCAATGCTTTTAATATATCTGTTTTTACCGTGTGCTTCCTCTAAACCATGCACCACGTCATTGAATATTTTGAGTTTGGACTTTCAATCCTCCTGATGACGATCAAGGCTTTTTCCTTACTACTCTTATCTGTGATTTCAGTAAGCCTCCCTATTATTTTGTTTTTAGGCTGAAACTGTCATGGAAAATGCCATCTAACTGTGTTCATGTTTCACATCTTATGTGTTCAGTTCATCTGCGCTCCTTTGACTCCTAGGAGACAGACACTCTTTCAAATTTGTTTTAATTCCTGATAAGAGCAATGCATTCCAGAAAAGCTCCTCACTGTTGTGGTGTTTCAAAAATATCTCTGAAGGAGACAAGGTATTGGAAACTCTTCTTGTTGTGTCAATGTTGATTATGCTTCTCTAGCCAGAAGTATTTCAAGTTTTTGAAGTACATTTGTTCTTGAAGTCCATCTTATGCCTGATGTCACTATTACAGCACCTATCATTTTCTAGGTGAGTAAAAAGACTTGATGTTTGAAACAATATTCCTAGAATATCAACAGGCAAGCATTTCTTCAACCCCTTTTAACAAAACCAAGCATTTCTAATACTGATTAATGTCACCAGCAAAATGAAGGTCATTCAAATGGATTATGCCCTTATATTATCTTTCACTTGATTCTGATAATAAATAATGCAAAAGTAGGAGGGCATAACAAAGCCTTGCTTTACTCTTTAGCTTCCTCTTTTAATTCTGTGATGCTGATCATCACTTCTATATAATCAGTATGATCATGAAAGACTTGGAGCATTTTGATTGTGCTGTTCCAGCACTCCCTAGTACTTCTTTTTCAAAAAGACTTTTCTCAAATGCATTTTAGATGGAAATATCTTCTCTCACAAAACTATTTATTATCCTACAGTTTATAGATTTAATATTTTTCTTTGGGGGGAGGAGGGGATATTTTTTGAACCTGCAAAACTCTTTCTTTTTATTTTCTTTAACTGAATAAAAATTGATAAAGATATAATTCACATTTATGAATTATCTAGTTGGAAATTATACAAACAATGTAATTATGAGATATACAAAAATTATACAAACATATAATTATGTGATATTTGCAAAATGGGGAAGAGAGATCTCTACAACTAGTTGGATTACTATCTTATTAAATATAAGTAAATATTTCTGAAAATCTTTCCCAAAACAAATGCAAGCACACATCTGTAACTTCTGTTCTCCAGCCTGCTACCACTTAAATTGTCAGAGTCACAAAATGCATACAATATCCCCAGCAATGTCATACCTCTGGCCTACATGTGCTGCAATGTTTGACTTTGTTCCCTTCAGGGTACCTGTCATCTACAAAGCAGGCAGCCTGCAGCTTCCACAATCTGGCCATTTTTGGATCTTGGCAGAACACTGAGAGAGCAACTTATTCACAGGACGTACTTGTCATCATCAACAATTCTTCATTTTTTGTATTTGCAGAGCAGCACAGGTAAGAACAGAATAGATTATTTGATCGTTTGAAAGAGACATTGAGATACATTTTGTTCGAAGGTGTTTCACACAGCTCCTTCCATATCCACACATATCTGGAAAAAAAGGATTCAGCTGACTTTTAGCTTTACTTTCCTCTTCATTTTTCTTAGATTTCTGCTCTTTAAACCTTAGCATCAATTTTTGAAGCTAGCAGAAAAATACTTTCAAACCTTAAGTCAAGTCTGATTGAAAATTGGAGAAAAATGCTGCAAAGAACAGGATTTACTAGTAAGTTTCACAGTAGACAACATAAGTATCATTTCAACAAAATATTGAAAATTTACAGATACTATTCCTTTGGAAAATATTTTGAAATTTTGTGATTAGTTCCTATTGTAGGTGCAATATGATATTATAAAGTATATTTGTGTAATGTATATATTGTAATAATGCCATCGTCAATGCTTAAAATGTACTTAACTATGAATGAGTTGGCAAACCTTGTTCAATAAGACAAAAATATACATTAAATATAAGTCATATAGCTCCAATTTTTTTCTCTGTGTGAAAATTATCATAATATCATAATCTTACAAAACTGCTGACCAGAATCTCCTTCCCTGATCTGAAATGAAAAGGAAATGTATATATTTTTATATATATAAGATGTGTTTTATATGTATGATACACAGGAAAAAATATGTTTTCATTCTCATTTTCTAAATGTTTATTAAAAAACAAAATCTTGATTATGAGTTCAGTAATATAAGTAGGAAATCTGCTCATTGGAATGAATATGCCTAATATCAGTAAACATTTATTGCCCTGACAACGGAAAAATGAGCTTCACTAGTGCAATAATTTCACAGAAACAAGAAAGTAGAGGAACCATTTTAAAAATACAGGAAATTTGAAAGGTACAGCTTTTCACAAGCATGCTTATGAAAACAGTTTCATACAGAAACCTACATCAATTCAATCATACATAGATGTTTGTAGAGAGAATTATTCTGATTCCCAAAGGAATTTAGGTATCCAATGATTTTGAGGAACATCAACTAAGATTGTCAAGGATCTTTCACAAGTGAGGTACTGTAGAATATTAAATTACTAACACAGCATGTTCAGATTATGATACAGAGTCTTAGGTATGCAAATACCATCTTGTGACTGTTCTGTGCCTCTGGGACAGTGACACACGAACACCTTGCCTTTTGTCTATTGGCTGTATTGATCAAAACAACCTTTGGATTATAAAACCAGATGAATTTGCAATAGAGGAGAGACTCCATTTTGGGAGTTCATTTGCCCACTGAATAATATTGTATGTAGTCCTTC
This sequence comes from Serilophus lunatus, assembly GCA_013399895.1. Taxonomy (NCBI): domain Eukaryota; kingdom Metazoa; phylum Chordata; class Aves; order Passeriformes; family Eurylaimidae; genus Serilophus; species Serilophus lunatus. The sequence goes on along the minus strand of VXBA01003500.1, from coordinate 289,247 downwards.
TTTCCTGGATCCTCTGGATCAGCACCATGCACACAAGGTCTGTATGTTTTGTGGGCAGTTGTGGTTTCAGAGCGTCCTGATGCCACCAAATTGATGATTCCATTTTAAGGGAACCCAAATACAACTGGACAACAAGGTACTTAGCTCCCATTGGCTTAATCTATTTAGTCAATCTGGAAAACAAACAAACTAAAAAAAAAACCCTCTTTTGAAGACTCAACAAAAAAGATTTAACAAAAAATATTACAAAATAATTGTTAACGAATGCAGTATTTTCTAGAAAATCATTTTTCCAAACTAATAGTAATCTGAACTACAACTCATAGAATATTGACTTCTATGGTTTAAGGATCATATCGCAGCTATACAATCATACATGAACTTGATAATTTTAGTAATAAAAATGCACAATTAAAAAACTTATAGAAGAGGTCATTAAAGGGACATTTTATTTCGAAATTTGGACTAATTTTTTCCAAATTATTGAACAAAAGTCTGAGTGGGATACTTTTATCTCTAGAACAGAGACCTTAGAAGCAGAAATGGCTTATTTCACATAGTTTATTTTCACATTTAACTCAGTTCAAAGAGTGCCACGATAAAGTTTCTTGCAGAGCTCTCCTGCAACCAGATGCTGACAGATGAAAAAAATATTTTCGTTTTAATTACCTGCCACAGTAGTCAGTTATGCCTGATCACATAAAAGTATATTATAACTTTTATTAAAGCCCATAATTTAATGTCAAGATGTTAACCTTTCCCCATATTATTATTTTCTTCTTACAGTTTTCTTAGCATATGGCTCTTAACTCTTCCAGCTAAACCCCTCATGTTTTAACTGCAGTTGTCCAGAATAAAATTGACATTTCTTGTAAGAGTTACATCCATTTTACCTTTTTTTAAAAGCTTCTTGAACTTTAGAACTGCCCTCAGCTTTCTCTAATAGATGATTTGTTTCACTCATTTTTCTACTTTCCATTTCTAAGTTTCAAGGCAACAATTAAAAGTCAGTTTCTTTTGGCTTTTTACCAGTCAGAAGCAAACAGGAAAATCATAAAAGACATTGAGTCAGTCTAATATGCTTAGAAACTGAAAAAAGCCTAGTATTTTTATTCTACCGTGGAAACACAAGACTTTGATAGTCTGGTAGAAAGAATTAATAATCTCTTTATTGTTAAGTTTCACTAGAGAGCTATAAATGTTAAACAGAGGGTTAAACAGAAGGTGGAAATTTGAGACCATTTTTCAGCAGGTTTTGTTTAAATTTGTTAAAAAGAAGTTTTGCAGAAGAAATGCAGTTTTTGCACTTATAATGGTGAGAATCCAGTCTCTACTTTCACACCAAGGCAATAAAGATGGGAAATGAAGGCTAAATTGTATATTATATTAAGATCCAATTTGTAAGCATCAAACTATCCATATGAGTTCTTTACTTGTCAGTCCTTTCATGTGTAATTGACTTCTCATTCATACTTTTGGACTCCTCTGTATTTTACACTTTCAATTAGTAGAGCTTTTCAATTTAGCAATTTAAATTAAACTTTTAACAATTTACTGCAATAACTTCTGTTAGATGTAAGAAAGCAGTCTACTTGACCAAAAGACTCCAGCTGTAAAGAAAATGAGAACATGACAATATTTTAGGATACTGGTTACAATTCAATAGCTGCTTATATACAATATAGTCTAGCCTGTTACATGATACTTCGCTTATTTTTCTTATACATATTATCATGAATGCTATCGGTACGTAAGCCTCACTGGGTAGTGATAATCTCCTCTAAAATAAGGCAAGATGATTTTTAAAACCCACAAAGAATTGTATTTAATATTTTTATCTCCCCAAGGCTATACTGAGAATGGAAATTAGTGCATGATCTCAGACAAATTGCATTAAACCAAATGGGATTTTGAATAAAAATAATATTAAGTTATAAAATGTTCTACTTGAAAATGTTTAATCCAAATGACTTATTTTTAACACTGCCAAGAGCAATATGCTGCATATTTGCAACTATATTACTGAAATTCTGTTTAAAGCTGAATAAAAGACAATTGCTACTGCTTTTATAGAGATTACTTTTATAAAACTATGTGTGCATATATGTATCTTTTGGTTTTCTGATTCTGATGCACAGGAGTCTGTATGCATAAGAAGCAAGAGCAAGTAGGACTTGTATCAGTATTTAAGAAAATAAGAATATGCCAGTTGTTTCCAGCAGAAGGTAATAGATTGACATGAGAGATGTGATTTCTATCTGATCCATAAGCTCCATGGCATGGAGCATGCCAAATATGACAGGCACAACATGCTTACAATAATGTGTTTACATGCTTGCAATAACATGGGTATCTCCTAATACTAAACCCAGAAACCCTAGTTCTGAAGACACTGTCATATAGCAAAACATCTAAGGGCTCCCTTGTACAAGTTGAAATACACATTTAGTAAATTTTTTTCTAACTGATATCTCTTTTACAACTAATAAGTCTGGTAAGAGAGTGCCAGGACATGCAACCCAAATATACACAGAGAACGACTGCTCTTTCTTAGTGTGTGTAGTAGAGTCAGTGGAAACTGCCAGCTCTGTCTTAATTTCTGTTCTGCTGAGACCCTCCTACGGTCAGTGTCAAAGTGAGAGAACCTAGCAATGACCTAGAAGAAAAATTCTTGATTTCTTGTACAACAAGCTTCCCACTCAGTCAAGTACATAATTATGGAGTTTGTCTTCCTTGGGATCCCTCCTCTCCCCCATCTGATATCCTAGGGCAGGCTAGGGTTCTAGCTAACATATGCTACAGTGTGGTTACCTTCTTTGCACAGGCCAAAACAGCCAAGGTTCTCAAGAAACCTAAGAGCTACACATGCCATAAAAACCCACAGGAAATTGCTTCGATATAACGACTACAGGTGATTCTATATGACCTCAGGGCATGTGAGTCATCTTAAGCCCTTTTATCAGGGATTAAAATAAACCATGAGTAACATCAACCACTACAATATATTTTTACCTTAACAAAAATAGAGGAGTTTTCCCCCATATTATCCATGGCACAGTTTTTAAGATTTTATATAATGTTTTCACTGAGAGAGAAAAAAATGGTCTTTTTTAGCAATTTATAAGATTTCCAATATATAGTAATAATAGCAAGGGAAACAGCAGAGGCACAGAGAATTTAACAGCCTTTTTCATTTGGGTTTTTCTGTGGGTTTTTTGTTTGGTTGCTTTTTGGCTTGGTTGAAGTTTGTTTTGTTTTATGGAGTTTTTTGGTAGTAAGACATGTAAGGCAAAAGAACTACTTTTGCCTTGTTGACATGGGTAAACTTTCCCTAATACAAAAGTAATTATGTTTAAGCCAAAGCTGAGTTTATAATGAACAGGGGGAGGGCCAGTTCAAGGTTAAGATTGGATTAACTCACAAGTTTGATCCAAGATCATTTCAAATCAGTGGCATCATTTTTATGAATTTGTATTCTTCACAGATCAAATACTGTTTCATTATTGAAGAATAACATAAAGGGAAAGAATAAAGTATGAGAAACTTGTAATAGGTATATTTAGTGCATTGTATATATATTTTAATTTTTTTGTCATGTGTTTCTCTTATAATTATATGGGAATTATAGTAATACTGAATGCAAACCAGTGCAGAATGTGGTTCCTAGTAATTGGAGCTTCATTGGCATCAATTTTTGTACATCAAAATTTTTACAGTGTGCAGCTTTCTCATCTGCCAAGACCATAACTGATACTTAGTAAACCAAAATCCAAATATCTTTTCCTGAACTGCTTCACAGAAGAATGTCAGGATTATTCTTAACTGTGCATATTACACAAAATAGTTCTGGAAATACAGAGAAAAGTGTCTTTTTTACTGCTAACAATACTAACTAACCTCAATAGTTGAATTCCATCAAAATAATACCATACATTCGCTTCTATATAATCCATTTTAATTTCTTATCACCAGTAATCTCTGTCATTTTCTAGAAAAAAAATATTTTCTTGGGTAACATGTTTAAAGCTTTGTAAAGAATTATAGCAAGTATCTATAATATGAATAACCTAATGCTCATAAGTGTTATAATTAGATCAACTTTTTATCTTTCAATATTTTCTTGCTCAGTCATGCTGACCTATCTTAAAGACATGGTTTCATGAACATTGGTTCACGTGGTGTTGTTTTAGTGTTCATTTTCATTTTATGAGTCATTTTGAGACAAGATAAACAAAAGGTGAGAGGCAAGTGGCTATACAATGCATTGATTGTTTACTACTCAATTTGTTCTACCTCTTGAAATAACATTTTCATACTGTTTTCCAGCTCAGAAATGCTACTCAGCAATTAAACTGTCTTTATTTTTTTCTACAGGTTGTTGCTTATTGTTCTATCAGTGTTTTAATTGACTTAACATACAAAATGTCCGGGGGAGGGGAGGGGGAGTATGTGAAGATTTTTGATTTTAAGCAAGTTAGATGACAGAGCAGGATAGGAAAGGATGGGGACCGTTAGATGTCAACCAAGTACTTGGGCAGCACAGATGGTTTGTCTGCTTATTAGTCATTCTCTGACAAGTCAGAGATAAGATTGGGAAAAATTTTAAATGAGAATTTGGATTATTTTTTCAAGATAAATTCAACACAACTTTGATATTTTCCTTAAAATGTTGAAAACATCTTAAAAAATAAAATTGTGAAATGTGAAAAGGATAATTGAAAGATTGATAGAGGAACTAATTATTGTGACCTGTTAGCATCATCTAAACTCATAAGAACATCCGCCACAGAAAATTACATGAGTTTGCCTTTCTTTTGCTTTATTAAGCAGCCAAGATTTGATGCCTTTGTATTTCCATTAGGATAATGCACCATAGATCAGTTATCTTCTGATATAAACGAGTGTAATTTATAATAATGCAGAGGAAGCTCAACAGACTACGAAGAAACCTCAGGTTTTAACTTTGCTACAGTGATTCTAGCTGCTTATTTCTGCTACCCTTCTCCTTATTCCTGGTTGCTTCATACAATTGTTAATGCACTTCCAGTTATTGGTATGCTGACATTTGCATTTGTAGACTACTGTAAGTTAATTCCTTGGTCCTTACTCCTAATTTCTAATAAACTTGCAGCCTCATATGGTAGCCTTCTCTTCTTAAATTTATTGTTTAAAGAACTGCAGTTACCTAGGCTTAGTTAAGCTTGAATGAAAGGGTACAGCACACTTATTGAATTGAAGTAGATCTGCGATGGAACAAAAAATACATGGAAGTAAAATGAAGGAGAAAAATCTCTAAAGTATGGAAACATTCTTGGAATAAATTTATAATTTAATTTTTATTCTAAATCACTATTTTAGGAGCTCTTTCTCCAATGTTCAAAATAAATGGTATAATGGCTAAATGACAGAATTCACCAATTTTGAAATAATGATGAAATTTTAACTGGATAATTAAACAGCTTGCTTCATTGATTAATTTTAAACTTAGAGTGATAACTTACAAATTATACCAGATATCTTGTTGTCCGAACTCCTGCTTTTTCCACAGTTCCACCACTGTTTTTCTCTCTTTAGAATATCTTCTTAGTCTTGTTTTATTATCTCTTTCTTTTTGCAATGAAATTTTGAAGCAATTAATGATTTAGAATCTCTTAATTACCAATGAGAGACCTTGTCAAAAACATCTTGAAAAAGCTGTATAGAGAAGGCTAGTTAAATTATCTTTAAAGTGATACTAAGATTTCCCACCTTTTTTCATTAACTCCTTTACCTTATACTACAGATGTCGATATTGGGACTAATACTGTTTCTGGTTATTCTTCACATTCCAAATTTGTGTAGACCTTCCAAGACCTTATTCAGGATCAATTTTAAAGCTTAGCTGTCTGTTGTGGTGGGTTCACCTTGCCTAAGGGACAGACATCACCCAGTCACTCTCTCACTTCCCCTTCTCAACGGGATAGGGGGAAACGATGGGATGGCAAAGCTCATGGGTCAAGATAAGGACAAGGAGATAATTCATCATTCAGTAACAGGCAAAGCACACTCAACTTGGATTTGGATGGCAAGTAACAAAGTCGACAACAAAAATACCTTCCATTCTTCCTGGACTAACTTCTTTGCTACTCTGCTTCCTCCCCATGAGCCACGGAAGAGTGATGGGGAATGAGAATTGCATCCATGAGCTCCTCTCTGCCACTCCTTACTCCTCACAGTTTTCCCCAGCTTCAGCATGGGTGCTTCCCACAGGTTGCCACCCTTCAGGATAAACCTCCACCAGTTCCTTCAGGACACAAGTTGCTTCAGGTCGCATCCACCTTCTCTACCACGGGGTCTTCTATGGCTTTAGCACCTGAAGCACTTCCTCCTCCTCCTTCTCTCACCTTGGCACTCACAGGGCTTTTTCTCACACTGATTTTTTTCTCTTTTCTCTCAATAACCTAATTTAACATTGAATATTAGTGATTAAGCTGAAAATGTGCTCTTTGAAGCTTGTACTCATGGGAGGTGGGGGATCTGCTTCACACGTGACAAGCAGTATGAGCTACATAACATCATTTATTGTCCTTTACTGGTAGAGGTAACTCCTTATTCTCCTTACTCTGAAAAAACCCCTCAGGAGGTTATAAGCTTTGTTCTGTCCAGCACCCATCACCATTATTTTAGGAGTAATGAGGTTTGCTTTTTTTAAAATTATTTTATTTTATCAAACCCAGCAACAATTGACAGAACCTTTGATAAACTTGAAGTCTTACGCTGGACAGGCAAGAATGAAAATTGCATTGTCTTTCAGGATGCTGCCTACTGCTTTTCTTCAGCTGCTATTTAATAATTAGCTTGTGATAATAAGTATTATTTTGTTCTCTATCCTAATCCATCAGGTATTTATCAAACTGGACTGTGTGCTGTGAGACAATGCAGTGATCTTATATCAGTATTTATTTGAGTAATACTGCAGTGACAGAGAGTTTTGCTGTGCTTCCCTGTTGTGGTTCCTCAGTGAATTTGGGACTGGGCAGAGAGGGAGGCACATTAAAAATAGTATCCCACTACTGTGTACCCTGTGAATAAAGATTAATGGGAGTTACAGCAGAGTAATGTCACCTCTTATACAGGCTCTTCAGGAAGAACTTTGCCTGGACTTGAGTGAGGGTAGGAAGGTGCACAGAATGTACCTTGTCTCTTAAATGTAAAGGAAGTGGTGCCTCAGCTTTATGTAGCATGTCTGTTTTGTTTGGAAACGCATAATGAAAACCTCCATTTTACAGGTGAGATTTTGAGTCAAAGTAAATGATTTGTCCAAAGTCATGTAGCTGAAACAAGGAACTGCATTTGGATTTTTAAAAACTTAAGCCAAAATGTGTTTCTGCGATTTATTTTAAAAACAACAAATAAAACCAAGAACTAAATACTCAATGACATTGCAAAGGAGGATGGATATTTCAAATCCATTCATTATTAGACTTCACTTCTGTGATTACTAAAATGCACACTGTCATCAAAATGTATATTTTTATATATATTTGTGTTTAAGTAGGATAAAGCTCAGTAGTGCTTGTTCCCTAAAGTTTGACCTGGACGCATTTGAAATTTATAGACCCTAATATTTAAGCAATTTAAAGGCTAATATTGTTTATAGTTGCTGGATGCTAATAATTCTGTTTTATTGTATAAATATGTATTTATACTCTAAAATCCTTATGAAGCTGAATTAAAGGCAAATGTAAATATCGGGGTTAATTTTTGCACATTTTCAAGCACATACCAGAAGGGAAGAATAAAATTGGTCATTATGAGTACATAGTGATGAAAAATGGCTAGACACAATAAAGGATAATTTCTTTGGTTTCCAGAGCATAATGGAGTATGAATCATATTTAAAATTAATGACTGAGAAGACAGTTCATGATTTGAATGTCATCAGTAGCTATTTTACTCCTCCCTAGAGCTGCAACAAGCCTTTTGTGAGAGATGAGTTTCTGCAAACAAGCCCTTCTAAGCTGTCTGAAAGCTCCTAATTTATAATAGAGCTTTAGAAAACGTTGGTGTTTTTACTTTTTTCCACGCTAGGAGTAGGAGGAGCAGACTGGGAACACCACCTCACTGTTCAGCAAGTAACGTGTGCGAGTAATTTTTCAAATGTAACTTTTTTGGGGGGATGATGTTGGCAGTGCATGTCCTTCCTTTCAGATGGTGCGTACTCCTCCTTTTTCCTTTCCTACTTCTGACATAAATTTGAAATTACTTTAGAGATTTCTGTATTTTCCCTTTTTGGGCACATTCACTTTTGCTTGAGCCTTCATTTGAAGCTCCAACCACAACGTTCAACACCTTTGAAGACTGTTCTCACACTCCCACCCCTTGACAAAGCACTTGCCTGTGTTCATGCATCAGGACACTCCAGTACTTGTGCCTGGAGACAGCCTGGATCACCTGAGAGAGCTGCTCTGAGACATGCATCTCACTGTGCCTTCTGCAGGGATTCTGCCAACCATCTTATCTTCACCCTAAAGCCTTCAACTGACAGAAAGGTGATGCCTAATGAGTGCTTATTAAAGCACCACTCCATTAAGCATTCTTTCATCTGCTTATTCTTACAAAATGGGAATGCATTTACAATGTCCCTCATTTGAAAATAGCACATTTGGCCAGGGTGGCTTCTGCTTGTTAGTGGGAAAAGGAAAGGAGAAGAAAAAGGCAATATGCAGTATATGTCTGTGAAAAAAAAATGTTGCTTGCCCTCAGCATTTTATTCACAAAAAAACCAGACCTCAGATTTTGTGCCAGTATTCAGTTCAGTCATTGGAGACATAGCACAGTGGAGTGGAACATGATATTGTTTCTCTTTAAGTGAATCTTTTTGTTCTGTAACAGCATACATGTGACAGGCATTAAGTGAAGATAACTGGTCAACAATGAGTCTTTGTCAAGCAGAAGGCATCCTGATGTTTTTCATAACCAAAGATATTGATCAGCAATGAAAGAGGAAAATCTGGGATGTTTTTATCTTCTACTAATCTGTAAAGTAATTAATGTTTGTTTGATATTCAGCATCAACAGTCCTGAAAGTTGAAGTCTGCTGTTGGAGATCAAACTTTTATTAAAAGATGAAGCACATCTTTTGTTTTAAAGGACTGCAGGTTAGACCTTTCCTGACATTCAAACTTTGTGTTTACTAAAGCTGTTATGTACTCTCAGTTCACAGCCTGTTCTTAAGATGTTGGAGTTATTATAGTGGTGTATTACCTTTCATTCTACCCACCAAATCTCTCATGGCTCATTTGCCGTGCACAATGATATTCTGTGAGATTGTTTTCATTTTTCAGTAACTTATATCACAGAGTATCCCAGATTTAGCCATAACTGTATTTCACTGACAGGCTTCTCTCTCCTCTTGCTTTTGGAGCTGCCTCTTGAAGGGAGCACTCATAAAGCACAGCCAGTTAGGATCTCACTTTAAAGGACCTGCCAAATTATACTGCTTCAAATAGGCACAAAGGCAGGATCACAGGCTGAAAACAGGCATTGGAATGGTTCATTTTTACAAACGGAGATAGACCAGAAGGGATACTTTCATATATAATACCTAAAATAATAGTCTGATTTCTGGCTTAGAGCATCATTCTTCATGCTGCACTGTCCTGTTTATGGTCTTGTAATGTCAGAAAAACATTTTCTATTGTATTTAGGCTCTCCTATTCTACGGCAATATCTGGAAAGAAACAGGAGCTATTCTGCTAAAGGTAGCTGAAATTTTGTTGAAGAATGTTCGCCTTCACATCATTATAGTATATTGTTTTGCAGGAACTGAAATGGGCACATGGAAAGTTAAGGACTCTGGTGATCTGTAGCTTGGCAACTACAGCAGTGGCCTGAGATTTGGAAGTTCTTGCTCTGGTAAAAACATTCCTGGGGAGATCTATATTTATATATACATACATGTACATGCATAAATAAATGTAAATATTTTATATGTGTGTGTGTAAAACAACAAAGACAAAACCAAAGTAAAATCATCTCTCTGCGTGTTACTTTTGTGCATCCCAGGACACAGTATCCTGACCAGTACATGACAAGATTCTGACATCTTGAATGGTTCCTACAGCAAAAAAGAAAGTATTTCAATACATCCCCCCATCATACACCATTTTGTATCATTTTCTTGATAGGCTTACTTCTTATTTCAGTGTGATTAAAAGCTAAGTGTCAAAACATTGGAATTTAAAAAAAAAATAAATTATTGCTGTCTCTTGATCAGATATAATGAGTCATTTTCCATTTGTATTACCAAATAGGCTCATGAACGACATAGAGTACCTCTGCCCCTGGTGACTTCTCAGTTTTCAAACCACAAGGACTACAGAAAAGTACTCATCTTTTTCATATATGGAAACTTGACTGGGATGGTAATTGTGGGAAGTTCATGGTGGGGACAAGAATAAATGGAAAGCATCCTCTGGTGAAGGAAGACAACAAATGCAAGTTATAAAACTTCTAAAAGTAGTTGTCTGTAGCCATTTCTCTGTTGCACTTTTTATTTTGTATAAGATACACCTGATACAGCATTGTGCTGTGTAGGAGTGGATCTGATGGTTTAGAAAGGCAACCCAAATTATATATGAAGAGCTTGTTCCAATGCTCATAGAAACACATTAGAAAAACATTACACGAAAGCAATAATTTGAGATCCCAAACACGTTTTTTCCCCATTAATGATATTTTAAAATGCAGAAAGCACTTCTGTGAAGCATGAAGGATGGCCAGGGGTAGCTAATGAGGCTGATAGGTACAATTGCTGCATGCTTGATCTGTCTCGGATCCTAATGCTTATTTGGACATATTATTGTGTGGGTGTTAAGTCTGTCCAAGCTCATAATCAATAGATATATGGTCACTCAGAGTGTTTATATCTCTGTCTGGGAAAGCTGGAACAAAGTGATCAGGATGTAGTTTGCTAGGTTTATACAGAAAACTTGTCACAGAATATCTGAGCAAACTAATTGCTGGCATTAACATGGGAGTCATAGGAGCTGTGATAATGATACGGATAATGAAACCCCCGCCTCTGGCCATCACTTCTTCACCTACAGGGTCAGCAAAGAATTTATTTCGACTCTGAGTTGCGTTTTATAATTGGCTATTTGTATCTGGGAAAATTTTGGTACTGTACAGTACCTTCAGATACCATTCATCAACTATAAAATGGACTAACTGCATCAGAAGAGAAAACGGTGGGGACCCACTGCCAAAGTGTATTGGAAAACATAGAGTCAAACACCCCATAATTTTCAGTCACAGACCTTTAAGCTTTAGAGGAAACAGTCTGAACTGACAGCTTAGCTATAGCTTAGCAGATTTATAAAAACTGTGTATCAAGCAAATGTTGATATCTTGTTGTTGCAGGAACACACTGAACCAAGTAGGGCAGTGCTTTACTAAATGTAGTTATGATTTGGTGATATGATTCTTCAATCTCATAAAAAGGCAGCGATTTCCCACCTTTAATTCTGCACTGGATATCATGGAACAACACAATGATGAAAGTCCCCCTAATAACAGGATGCTAAGAGTAGAGGACTCTTAACTGCCTGAAGTTTAACAGTAGGATATTATTCAGTTATTTGCTAAAACTTGAATTCAGTGTGAGGTGTGGCTACAATGAATTCATCTTGTGTTTAGATGCCTAGTCAAGAACAGATTTTGGGGATCAAATTTTATGAATTGTAGTATATGCAGCAAGAGAACTGTCAGGAAGCAGCTCATACCAGAAGGGTATTCAGCCTGCATTTCTTTGTCAGCTGTATAAAGAGCCTGAGGAGAGCATGATTTTAATTTAATCTGGTTTTGAAAAGACTATTTGACTTGGATTAAGGCATTCTGAGTTTATTATCCCAGGCATACAGGCATAGGTGTCTGTCAGTATCAATAAGTTAAAATTACGCCCATAGCAAAGAATTTTTCAAACATCTCCAGTGCAAACTGAGGATTACTGCTTAGTAAGACCCAGGACTCTTTTCCAAGAGCCTCTTGAGCTGACATGGGGTGCTCTTACCTGCTATTTCATACCCACAGCAGTGGCAGTTCTCCATTCCCAAAAACACATTCCTACAGCCTATAAAAGGTGGAAAAAAGATATTAATAGCCAAGAGGTGACTAGGAAGTACCTCCTATCTTGTACTACTTGTTCAAATAAGGAGCTGCTTAGGACTGGTTCTTGGCTGGCTACCAGCCAAAAGAAATGACTGGATTTCCATTATGGCTTTTCAGTTTTAGCTGTAGGAAAATGACTTAAAATAGATCTTAGTTTTGATCGTCTAGGTCTAAACTGTGATGCCATATCTCCTGCTCACTTGCTGCCTCTAGTGATATGACATTTACATACATATTCCTCAGATGTCAGTTCTGCTCATGGGTCTACTCCTTCTTGAAACAGCAACTTTAGTAGCTTCACTTGAAAGATCAGGACTCAGGTAACATCCACTCTGGTGCAAATGTCAGAACACCCCCACAAGATTAGATAGCTGTGGCTACCCTCTTTGCAGAGCTATTTTTCCTGGACGAAGGAGAATAAAAAGAATTTTATCTTTTAAGAAAGTTTCATAAGGAAAGTAAGTATCAGCTTAGGTAAAGAGGAAGTAAATCAAATCAGTTTCAAGCTATTCCAAGTGTTTTTCTTAATTTAAAAAAAAAAAAAAATCAAAACCAATTTAAAAACCCTCAAACCCTCAATAATAATAAAGAAGTATACATGGAAGTCATAAATTATCTTCATTTAAATTTTACCTTTCAAATTCTTTCTGGCTCCAAAATTACTCCACAAGTAAAATTCAGTGAAGTATATTTAAGTTATTTATTTAAATACTGGAAAGCAGTAACATTTGTTTTTCCCTGAGCTTCTAAAACCAGATTTCCAATCATTTTTAACACAATAATTGGAAAAGCATTCACTTATTCTGTTTTTAATTTAGCTTGTAATATATTTTTGACCAGAAGGGGTTCATTCAAACTACACATTGATTTTATTAAGGAAGTCTCAAGACCACTGTACGATTTAAAATCAGTCTAAATATTTGATTTTATAAGACTACAATTTTACGAAATCAAAGTGAAATAATTCTACAACTTTTTAGAATTTAATCTTGTTTCAAAATATGATATTTGGTAATAAATCTTCAAGGGGAAAAAAACCAAACCACATAGGATAGCAGAAGGATATCTCAGTCAGTCCTGCTTACTATGCCAGCAGATAGGTGTATTTCATCTAAAGATTCTATAAAGTTTAGACATAGGGTGGATCTGGGCCATAACTTTGCTAGGACCTTGTCAAACTATACATGCTGTGCTTTTTACATTCCTACAGGACGTTCTGGACTTTTTTTCTAGTTTCCCCAGGAGAAGCTGCACCATTATGCTATGGTTCTCACCTAGAAAAACAGCATCCAGCACCTGTCTCTCCTGGCAGACAGCTCCAGCCTGCTCACTGCTTCCTCCTGGGCAGATTTTAGGGCAAGGATACAGCATTGCTATATATGTTGAAATATTTGCTGTAAACAGAAATTGATACTTCAAGGAGCTGGAACATAAATGTAAACCAAATGATCAGGTGATGTAGCAGAAAAAGAAAAAAAAAATGTTGCTTCAAGTCTGTCCTACTGTCTGCATGCTGTCAGACCTCATGGGAATTTGAGATTAAGTTTTCTGCCTGAATTTTTGCTAGTAACAGGAGGATACAATATCAGGCAGTTTTACAAGCGTGGCTGCTGCACTGAAATATTAAAAAGATTTTTTTTTTCTTGTACTTTTGACCTGTGAGACAGGAAACTCCCCGTTCTGAGAATTAAAGCAGCAATGCAGTTTAGGTTTCGGTTGTGAGAAATGGAGAATTTTTCACATGACAACTGCTGGGTTAAGTATTTGTTTAAAACCAAAACCAACTCATGAGTAACATAGGCAGCTAAATTGCACCATCTGGAGCAAGAGGCAGATGCAAGCATCTTTATTTAAGAGTCAATTTCTTATTATTTATAAAAGCTGCATGGAATTGAATCAGTCCTTTTTTTGCAGGTAGCATCATTCATGGGAAATAGTTTTGTGTAGGCATCTGGAAAAGAAATTTCTTAGTCATTCTACATAATAAATCCAGAATAACTGTTAATTATTAATAGGCAAGATTGCCTACTCGATAGCTTGGACAAAGCACAGGCAGATGCTTTAGACAGGCTGTAAGGAAGACTAGTAATTATAAGCAAGGCAGGGATGGGACCTTATATTGTGGCAGGAACTGCAAGCATCACCTTACACCTCAACATAACACACTGCACAAATCAGATCCATTGACTATATCTAGACAATCTTGTTTTCCATCTGGTACTCTGGGCTTCCCAATTTTAAGTTGTGCATTCAGAAACTGAGGCACACAAAATTATCAGTCATCTTTTAAATTTTATAGAGAAAGTGGCATTTTCATAAGAATGCAGTCGTTTTGTTTTCACAATGCTAATTTGTTGTCAATGATTAATGAAATGGTAATTGGTTTTGCTACCGAAAATTACAGGGGTTGATTCACAAAATTATTTTATTCATTCAGTGTTTACAGATGGAAGGAAAGGAGCATACGAAAAATAATTTATATGTGATCCTCAAAAAATTTTTAAGCTTCATCTAAGATTGTTCAAAGTGAATATATAAATATAAAGACAAAATGAGGCAGTAATCTATGTACATTCAGGCAGAAACAGACTATGATTTAGAGCCTCTTAGGATAAAAAATAATGAATGAACAAGATAGCTTAATTAAAAGTTAACATTAAGTTGTGCTCTTTTATAAAGGTTCATCTAATTCAGGGCAATTTTTTACCAGATGGAAGGCATGCGTAAGATAGAGTATACTCACAGAAGGGAAGAAAACTTTAGCAGGACCAAGGCAATCATTAATAAAGCCACCATTAGCACATTTACAGAGCTTTGACAGGGGAAGATCTATGGAAAGAAAGTAATTCGATGAAGCTGGCCACCACAGAAACACAGAGAAGTTTAGATATTGAAGATGTGCTATTTTGTCATGTTAAGAACTCTGATTTAGTTCCAAGCATATTTTACTGTCTGTATAGTTAAAATGTGTGCCTGAATATAAATGTATATTTTACTGCCTATCCAAAGAAACCTACTGGTTCAATTCTTGTGATGGGTGCTCACATACCAAGAAAGGCCAAAATTATTTGTTCTTCAGTGGATCTTTGTCTCTAGTTAACAGGTAGTCAGCTTCAGGAAGCTGGATTTATCACAGTCTAAAAATTAGGCCCTGGTAATTCTCCTTGGTGAAATTTAATTTAGATTTAATTAGAGATGGACTGGAGTCAAGATACATGGCTTCAAGAAGCTGTTGTTAATAATGCAGGGGTAAATGTTACGTTGGTTTTATTGGATCTCCCAGTTGCTAGTGTCCCATGAAGATTTGCCTTTTGGGTTATGTGGCTGTAGCCACCATGGGCTCTCAAACAAGTGCCTCGTGCAGAATTAATGCCCCTGTCAACAAGGTGACAGACACTTGTGTGTGTGTGACAAAGAGGAGCTGGTGATCTATCAGCGCCAACACTGCTTATAAAAACCCTGTCTGGCCTTATTTCTCATAGGTAGGGAATGTAACTGCAGGGAAATAAGATCCTTCTTGCTCACAGCCCTTGCACAGCTCTCTGCTTCCAGCCTCCCCAGCCATGCTACTGTGTTTCTAACCACCACCAGCCCTTTTATTTTTGTTTTATATTGGCTAGTTGTAACTAATAAGGACTAAATATACTTTTTAATTGCTAATATATTATTCCTTTAAACGTATAATTATTTTAAAAGTATCTGAGTACTTACCTATTGCAAGAAAAAAAGCTAAAATTCCTATCACGACTTAAAATAAAACCAGTAAAAATCATGAAAAAAGAAAAGCTAGCAATAGGTTTAAGATGGTGGCTCAATACTCCCAAAATGTTTTCAGCATATTTTAAATTCAATTAGTATTTTTCAAAACAGAAAATGTCCAGTGCTGCATATCAGTAATTTGAAACTTTCTTCTCAGTTTCAAAAAAAATAATGTAGAAATTGATCCTTGCCCTACACGTTGACACAGTATCATCTGGTGATCTGAGAATCCCATAACAGCACTGAGCAGCTCAGGCACCACCAAGGAACACCTCTAACCCCAATACTATTTTTCCCGACAGACAATGATGCCAAAAGTTTTAAAGGGTTTGGTCTTGCAATATTGTTTCTTTCAGCAGTGTCATGGAATTTGGATGTCTGTAGGTTGCCGGTCGACTGTTGCTTTCTCTATTGTGATTATACCTTTTTCATTACATCTAGGAGCTTTGCTACAGATGAGTAGCATATGGTATTGGCTAAGGAGATGAGACTTTAACGAGATATAGAACACGCCAACAAAGTGGATGTTAAATTGCAATGACACGCTTGCGTTGGTAGCATGTGATGTTGGGAAATTAAATTCCTGACAAGACAATACAAACAAATGAACTTCAGTGAGCGTGTAGTCACCCAACTTGTTAGCAAGTTGGTCCAGCAGACTAGGTAAGTGGGAGGGAAGAGGGATTGAGTTTTCTTCCTGTTTTGCTGCACAATTTCATGAAAGTAATTTTGCCTTTTTTCTCTGAATTTGCACAAGGACATAATGAAGCACGGTATTAAGTACTTGAAGGGGTAAAGTGGCAAGTTTGCCTGCTGATGCAGAAGGGTCTTCCAAAAATTGTTGCATTTGTCTTATACATACAAAATTTCAAACAGATAAAGAATAAAAACAATCAACAGCAATAGACCATGAAGTGATATATGACTTGCTGTAACTTGGAGCCATGCACACTATTTAATTAGCGCCACTGAAAACTTTCCATCTGGGAATACAAGAACCAGTCTTCTATTCAGCTCCAGGAGTGGCTGTTGAACCTGCAGAAGGAAAGAGATAGCAGTACCCCTGAGTACCTCTGACACTTTGACTTTCATGCCTGGACTCCCAAATCACCCATTTTTTTGTAAGGAAGAGAAAAAGTAATAACACTAATAATATTGTTGTGAGTAGTTCACAAGGTTTGGAAGGGTTTGGTAAGATCATTACTCTGTCTTGGGAGAGATTAAAGAAATTAAATGTTAGATTCCTAGCCAAGGAATACAGATGCAAGAGATATAACCTAGGCTGGCACCATTTGATGGGTAAAATGAAGCTATAACTGTTCCATTAAGACTGCTCCTCTTGGGTCCTTCTAACACTCTCTAAGCTTCCTCGTGCCCTCCCTAAAATGTGGAGAAATACATGTCAGAAAAGTAAAGCATATAAACATCTCATTTTTCTACCATGCTTTCGTAAAAGCAGCTGGCTAATTAAAAATAGCAGCTTTCATCCCTTCAACCTTCCCAAGACAACCTGAGTTCTGTGGTGCAAATGTATTTTTAAGAAAAAGTTTACTTCATATCTCTTTTTGGAGAGATTATTCATGTTTGTTTCGACAAGATATGGAAAGCAAAAAGTGAAGAACCCTTGCAGTGCAAGTTATTGAGAAATTGCATTATTTAGGTACAAGAAGTACCCCCAGACTTAAACTAGAAATAATCTCTAAACCATTCAATCATATGAGAGCTTTAAGGAAATCCAGATCTCTTGATGAACTTCATGGGCTGTCTTTTCTATTTATAGTAGAATTTATACTAAAAATCTGATCCTGGATGACAATTTACCTGTTTAGAACAGTGTGGTGGACTGAACCACTATTTTTCACTAGGAGCATGCACAATGATGACGAAAAGACTAAACAGAATTTTGACAGCAGGTAACCATTTATTCATCTAGGGCCCAACCAGGGGAAAAAACAATTTCTAGGAACCCCAGACTTAAACAAAAATACACCCGACAAAGTCATGCAAAGGGAAAAAGAAAAAAGGAAACAAACAAACTACTTCTCAAAGGCTGAGGAAAAGCAGGGGAAAGGAAAGGGAAGCCGCCTCTCTCTCTCTCTCTGACGGTATCACTCCCAGCCCTTGAAGTCTCTGCAAAACACAAAGTGAAAAGCACCCCCCACCCCAGGGAGCCACTCGGGGAAGCTTTTCACTTGCGATTATGCTGGCTTGGCTCTGGTGCCGATGAAGGTGGGCAGAGTCAAGCTGCGGGGCCTGGAAGCCGGGAGGAGAGGGGCCATGTTTCCCCCCAGCTCGCAGGAAGCTGAACAGAGGGAGGACTTCCGTGGTCAGCCTTTTTAAGCCTTCCAAGTCCCGTGCGAATCTCGCTGTCTTCTTGTGAGCTAAGCCATCTTCTGACTGGCCAGCGGTCCGGGCTCCATCTCTCTTCTGGGATCTTCTCTCCAGGCAAAATGGCGGTTCCCACCAAAACCCGCGTGTTTAGGCATTGGAGGCGCCATGTTTTACTACCCGCAGGACACCTGCGGCACCCTCGGAGCAGCCATCACCCCTACACGCGGCCCCCACCAGCACGGTGCCAGCGCAAGGCCCCCGGTGCCGTCCCAGGGACTCCCATAGGAGGGACTCCCCAGAACCGCAGGGCCGCCCATGACTGTCTGGGGCAGCTGCCGCGCCCACTGCGGAGGCTGGGGGGCTCCCTGGGGCCATCACCCCAGGCTGGGACTGTGGGACCCCCCCGCCGGGCTCTTTCATGGTGGCGCGGGCCGGCAGCACCCACTGTCACCCATGCGGGTGGGGCAGGATCGGCCGCTGCCAGGGTGGGAATAAGATGCTGCACCGCTGTGCTGGCTCCACGCTGGCTGCACCGCCGCGCCGGGTCCATGCACTCCACATCACGCTGGCAAGGGACCCGGGCTGTGCTCCCCGCCCGCACGGAGTTGGGGGAAACTGCGGGAGCCCGCCGTGCCACCGCGAGACGGCAGCCGCCGCCGGGGAAGGGGAGGGCACGCGTGGCAGCGCCGTGTGGCCCGCCCACATCTCTGCCGCTGAGCTTTTGGTAAGTCCCTGCCTTGGTTCCCCCCTCCTGCCAACCCCGAGGGCAGGAGGCAGGGGGAAGAGCCCTGTCCCCGCACGCAGAAAGTGAGGCAGGGAAGAAGGCTCCAGAACTCGGCCCTCTTTACGAAGTGAAAAAACCCCAAGGTTTTACAACAGAACAGAGAGCCAGTGAGCAGTTCCAAACACCCTTTTCTTCCCCCCTCACCCCAAGAACTCCCCAGGACCACCCCTATCCCCTCAAAAAGACCCAGCACCCCCTTCCCCCCAAAACCTCAAAAAACAGGTTTGAACCAGAGTAGATCATTACAATCCAGTCTAGTGCACCTGAAGGGAAAAAAATAAAAATCTGAAGAATAGCCATGGCATCATCCATAACATAACTCTAAGACATGCAAACTGTAGGTGAGTGCAGATGTTAGAATAGCTTTAAAGTAAATTAGTCTGGCAACTCAGCTTCAGGAGCTGAACATTTACTAGCTCTGGTGATCAAATGAGATGCCAAAGTGAGTTTTGCACCACGCTAAATAGCTTCATGATGCCATCAGCAGTCAGACAGCAGTAGCCACATGAGGTAATTTAAAGCAATCTTCAGTATGTCACATGGTAGCAACGTACACATATTTGTGGACAATGTTGTGTCCTCTACTACTGATGTACTCTGTTAGTTGCTTTTCAAGAGATAGAAATCTGTCTTAATTCTATTTTTCTTGTACTTTGCAGAGCAAAAGAGCAATGATAACATTTTCTTACAGCAGTCTTAGAGCACAAGAGAAAATCAGTTTATCATGCACTGAGGCTTTTCAGGGTACACTTTGGTTTGCTTGATTTTGTTGAGAACAAACGCTGGATTAACACATGTTGAGCACCCCTGGCCCTTGAGCTGTGAGCAACCTGAGGACACTTTCCATGCCAAGGCTCCAGTGTGGTTCTGCTGCCATGGGAAGGCCAGGAAAGACTCAGAGTAGGTAATCTGAACTCCAGGAGCTGTCGAATTGAGATTCCCTGCAACCCAGCTCACATCATCTCCTGATGGAGAGGTGAGGCCCAGAGAACACCCTTGCTATTTCCTATATATAAGTTTTTTCAAGAACTCCTTTGGACTTTCCAGTGCCTACAGTATCTGCATTTGCTTTTGGCAGGGAGCTGTTAGGATCAATAAAGATTTGTGGAGACCTGCTGTTTCTAGGCCAGCTAGTTTCTACAAAATATTATTTTCCCACCTTAAGGGAAAAAAAAAAAAGTATCTTTGAAATCATTCAGAGACTGAGGATCTGAGCCAAGGCCTGCGTGGATCTGACAGTGTGGGAAGATGATTGGAGAGGGAGCTGAAATATCCATCCTGGCAATTTCATTTGTACTTGCTCCCTTATATTCTCTATTCACATTTCTCCCTGCTGGCACACCCTTATTTATCTCTTACCTTGAGCCAAAGATATTGTGCTATTTTGAGAGATATTTTCCAAAGGAGCTGCAGTGTCTCCTTGGGATGATGAATCCTGGTAAAAAGATTCTTTTGTTCACTTGGTTATGCACAAAGCATCATCTGTTTCCTCCTAATAGGTTTTTCTTCTGGGCAAATGTCTTTTAACAATTAGAAACAAATTATATTCAGCTATTCAGACCTTGCAAAGAAAGACTTATGCCTTTGTTTTTTTCCCTATTTGAAAAGCGGGCTAAAGGACAAATGCTGCACTGTGCCCATGGCTCTCAAGTAGATGAATGGTAATTCTATATATATATGTTATAGATATATATTTAAATATCTACTCTAATCTGCACAATACATATGCGTACATGATGTTTGCAGATGTTCCAGTGATATCAAGAAAGTAAAGGATATGGTAACAGACTTTTTCAGTCTATTTAGACAATGCATTGCATGAAAGGAAAGGTTATATCTAGGTGATGTTTTTCAACAGTGAACAGTACCCCTTGAATTACTTTCTCACTGTCTTTATTTGGGGCTACTACCATCAGTAAAAATCCTCACATGTTTTTGTAGGATGGGGATTGTGCACATATACTATGGAAACCTGACAATCCATGAATGTGGTACCTGCGCAGCTATGTGCTTGGAAATTTTGGTTTTTATTGCAGAGAAAGGCAAAGAACAAAACCTTGGGAAAGAGAGTTTCCCCTATTAAATATTTACCATTTCAGCTCCAGATTCAAGAAAGGTAAACTCTGAGTCATTATTTTTTATTTTTAGCGAATAGAATGCAATAGCCTTCAAATCTCTTTAAAAGTGGTGAATTACATGAAATCATTTATTTCAAAAGCACCATGAGATAATGGAAAGTTTGTGTGGCAACCTGGAGGGTACAATGGTGAGAAGCTTCTGTGAGAAGCTCCTGGAAGCTTCCCCCACATCTGACAGAGCCAATGTCAGGTGGTTCCAAGAAGAACCCGCTTCTGGCCAAGGACGAGCCCATCAGTGACAGTGGTTGTGTGAACTGACAGCCAGAGAGGGCAGTGAGAACATGTGAGAGGAAGAGCCCTGCACACACCAAGGTCTGTGCAGAAGGAGGGGCAGGAGGTGCTCCAGACTCCAGAGCTGAGGTTCCTCTGAAGCCCTTGATGAAGACCATGGTGAAGCAGCTGTCCCCCTGCAGCCCATGGAGGACCACAGGGATGCAGAAATCCACCTGCAGCCCATAGAGGAGCCCATGCCGGAGCAGGGAGGTGCTGGAAGGAGGCTGTGACCCCATGGGAGGCCCATGTTGGAGCAGGGTCCTGGAAGGGACCTGTGATCTTGTGCAGAGGAGACCATGCTAGAGCAGGTTTGCTGGCAGGACTTGTGACCCCACAGGTCACGAGAGCCCTGCCCTGCCCTGCCCTGCCCTGGAGCAGCCTCTTCCTGAAGGACTGTATCCCGTTGGAAGGATCTCTACTGGAACAGTCCATGAAGAATGGCAGCCTGTGGGAATGAGTCACATTGGAGAAGCTTATGGAGGACTGTCTCCTGTGGGAGGGAGCACACACCGGAGCAGGGGGAGAGCGTGAAGAATCCTCCCCCAAGGAGAAAGGAGTGGGAGAGACAATGTGTGATGAACTGCCTTCAGACCCCACTCCTCATCCCACCACACCGCTGGGGAAAAAGAGATAGAGGAAACCAGGAGTGAAGTCGAGCCTGGGAAGAAGGGAGGGGTGGATGAAACATGTTTTAAGATTTAGATTTTATTTCTCATTGTCCTACTCTGATTTGATTGGCAATAAATCAAACCAATTGGCAATTGGCAATCAAATCAAACCCCAGGTGAGTCCATTTTGCCCCTGATGATAATTGGTGAGTGATCTCTCTGTGTCCCTGTGCCAACCCATAAACCTTAAGTTATACTTTCTGTCCCGTGTCCAGCTGAAGAGGAGGGTGATAGAGTGGCTTTGGTGGGCACCCAGCACCTAGCCACAATCAACCCATAACAGATCTGTTGGTTGGGAAATATAAGGCACCCTCTGCCTGCAAATACCCATTTTCTGACTCCACTGTTTCCACATCTAAAATTGGAACTCTGGAGACAAGAATGTGAATTGATTTTTTTAAAATTGTTTTGTGTTATGTTAATTTAAAATGATCAGCTAGCATAGCAGTAACGATCACAGAAGATTGTTCTTTTGAAACAAAGATAACATATCATTGATCTGATACTTCAAAATTCATCAGAGATTTTTAAGGCCACGAGGGAGTGTTTTGATCAGTTAACATGACTTCTCACATATAAGAAGCAAAGAGAATTTCACCTATAGTTCCTATACAAATTATGTTTCTGGACAAACACAATACCTTTGTTTATAAGGACTTCTGAAAGTGGAAATAAGGCTGTCTGCCTCAGAGTTTATGTTCACTAGGCAATTCTAACTTCTTTTGAAAACACTGCTGAATATTTCATTTCATTATACACTGACTTGAGATATTTATTAAAATCATGAGTGAGTTCTGGAAGCAAATGAAAAAGACAAGTTATCTGTGAACATTTCAGTGAGAAAACTGAGCCAAATAACATGATAAAATGCTGAACTATCATTTGCCCACTAGAGATTTAAGAACCTGTATCGAAGAAATAAATGCAAAAAAAAAGAAAAATGGCTAAAGATCTAGCCCAGTGAAACACTGAAAGCATGCCTGTAATTCCAATAATGTGGGAAGTTTCACCAAAGGCAATGAGACTGCTACAAGTTTCAGCAGATGGACATAGGCATGCCTTTAAGTGCTTTAGTAGATTGAAATTGAAGTGCCTAGTCAAAACCATTAATTTCTTTTAGCAAGGAGGTAGCACAGAGTTTATGAGAAGTTGAGTAAAATAAATTACAAAACAGAAGGAATTATAAGGAAATTTCTTTTCAACAGACATGTTTGTGGGATTAGCTGAGGATCAATCTCAAAGGAGGTGCCTGCTGTGCAGTGTAATGCACCCCAGAAAGCACTAGATGCTTCTGGCTCTGCAGAACATGCAAACTAAAGAGAATGCATCGTGAAAGCAGTCTTTCATTACTTTATTGTCTGCCATATTACCTCCTCTTGCATTATTCTTGATTGTGTTTTCAGTTATGTTGGAATTTTTTCTCTTGGAAGCTTTTGGTTTGCATTTCATAACATGCAGAACCACCACTGAAGACAATGAAGCAGCACCTTGCAGGTGTGATGTACCACAATATCTTTTCAAAGACTGAAGTGCTTTTTTTTTTTTTTTGAAGAAGCCAGAGTACATAATTGAACAGAGTTGCCATGATTAAAATGCAATTAAGGTTGTGAAGCCCTTGAGCATCTTAAATTATGGCATGATGCAATATTTATCAGGCTTCAGAACACATAATCACATCTTTGGCCATCCAGCCACGTTTTGCTTTTTACCTAAGCGAGATTAACCCTCTATCACAGTTTAATGCAGCTAAACTTATCACTTCTGTATATGACACCTTAATAATTCTGATGTGGAAGAGTAAGGACTAGAGTTGCACAGAAGACAAGCCAATGAAGTAACAAGAAAACACACATGCTCAAGCATTCACTTAGAAAGATGCTTTATTTTTTGGCTGTTAGTGAATAATGGAGCTAACATTCTGATAGGCATAAACCTGTTGAAAAATTCTGATACTGCAATCTACAGGTGATTCACAAGCAATAAATTAAATTATGTTAGTTTTATGCAAGAAATAATCTTTTAAAAGACAGAAAAAGGCAAATGTATAATTCATATGGTTAATATTTGAGGTATTTTGAAGGTAAGTTCACACATTTCCCCTGAGTATCTACAAGCACATGGGCTTAAAAAAAAAAAAAAAGGCATAAATGACCTTCAGTTAAAACCTTGGCAACTAGTTCAAATTCTACTTCTAAATTTAGCTTTGTCACATATGCTTATTAAGAATATAATTCATCGCCTGGGAGTCTGGTCTGAAATACCAGTATCTATCATAAATGCTCGACAGTTTTTCAATGTATCTGCTTTCAGACATTGGCACAGTATCAGCTTCGATGACGAGGTCAAATCCAGGTGTTGGCAAATGACACTGTGGGCTTTAATATGGCAGATTTGGGAATCAGCTGATGAACTACAACACTGTGGTTCAAAAGATTTAGGAGTATTTTGATTTTCTATCACATTTAGAAGTTGAGTCAAGGTCTTGTGACCTGTACCTGAACCACACGTAGCCACCCTTACACGTAGATGGCCTTAATTAGCTGTTAAAAGTGCTGTGATGTTTCTCTGCCTTATTTGTTTTTCCAGGTAGGGAGACTTGTTCTGGAGGGGAAACAAATACAGCCACCATATATTTTTACTTAGAAATAACTGCCTGTAAGCAGAGCAGGTTTTTTACCATTAGAAACTCAGTATTGTTGAACAGAGTTTTGCATGCCACGATGTTATACTTTCACAAACACTCTAAGGTCTGTTACTCACCAGTGAAAGGTCGAACACAGGCACAGCCTGTCTAAATCAGACAACAGAGATCAAATCCAAAATTCCTTCTAAATTCAAAAGCAGGAGCTTTAAAACAGAGCAATGTACCCAACAGCTCAGCAGACTGAAGACTAAAGATGCTATTGCATTTTACAGCTGAAGACTTAACTTCCAACATTACCACTGACATTACTACAGTTCCCAAAAAGTAGCTACAGCAGCAATAGAAAAGAGAAATGCACCTGTTTTACACAATCTTAAAATTGAAAATTTGGTTGGTTGAAGAGGCAAAAACAATCTCTTAAAACGAGATTTTAAGAGATCATCATAACTTCTACCAGATCCTGCCCCTGCTGCTTCCTCATATCATTACTTCACATTGCCCTTCAGAGAGCAGCATGAGCCCCTTTCCCTTCTCTCCCTGTCTGCCTCCAGAAGCTCAGGCACCAGTGTGGGAGTTTTACAGGTTCTCCAGGCAGGTTATCCTTGCGTTAAAAGGAGGAGACAGATAGAAAAGCTTAGAGGCCACGTTAAAGACGTACTTGGGAACCATTTTGAACCATCAGCAAGGAGCAGCTTCACACGTGGACAAAGTGTTTAAGGGATGTAAGAAGAGTAAATACTATTTGGACTACACAGCTGAAAAAAAGATCGTTTGTTTCTGAGGGAGGTGCAGTGAGCTTGATAATACAATCACTTTTTTCTGTGTCTGCAATGCAGAAGTTCCTCCGTGCTAATCTTGGCACTGACATTGAAATTGATGTGTGGCCTTTAGGTAAGTCACTTAATCAATGTGTTTGTAAAATGAGGATAATAACATTTATTTGCCTGCCTGAAATGGATGTAGTAAGGACAGACTAGTTAATGCTGTAAAATGCTATTTACTAGTAATTGCAAGTATCATTATACTGCAGCCTTAAACCTCTCCTTGACTGGTAATTGAAAGAGCTGAAAGAACCAAATAGAAGTCTGAAGTGTAAAGGTGACAGAGACTTCAGCTAAAGTGGAGGTGGCTAATTCCCTTCCTTTTCATGGGACTAATTATGTGTGAACTGAGGCAATAAATATAAAAAATGGCTTGACCATATACCTGCTCTTACTCAGAAACAGAATGAGGAGAAATATTGTGGGATTCACTTTTGATGCACTGGGTAATGTGCCGTAGATAATGGGTCAAGGGAGGAGCTGGGTGTAACACAGAAATGTACGTGTTCAAGCCTCTGTTCTGGGATGCAGGTGCACTCAGGTGTCCTGAGGGAAGGATGAGCAGCACAGATAAGACAGAATTAGATGCATCATTACCGTTTTCAACCCAATTAACACCCTTGCTCTTCAGGATTAAATAAAGTCTGTAACTTGCTTTTCAGTATGGCATGTTGAAAAAATTCAAGTCCTGAGGGTGAGAAGAATGGATAATGCTGTAGAGTGGTATGAAGTAGATTAGGAAATGAACTACAGTAAACTGGCTTATCTGTGAGCTGTGCCCTGAGAACTCTTCTGAGGGCTCAGACTGCAACTATTTCTCCCACAGATGTTTCTTTGAGAAGTGAAGAACATAAGATGGCTGCTTAGGGTGGCTAAAGGATGAGGTCCTCCCTCCCCCAAAAATCCCTTTTTGCCATCTCTAATACTAACAAGAATCATCTCATTAAAAGCAATCATGTTTTGTTCATGCAGTAGTTAAAATAAACAGCCTTAGGTTTCTCTACCAACGAGTAAAGGGTTCTAATTTGATCCTTCCTTATGATGAGTGAAAGCTAACCAGGGTAAGTGTCTCTGACATTAACTTGGGGAAATAGTTGCTTTATGAATGCTACACATATCTCACTTCAACTGCATAATATTTTCATGGTGAATTTGCTTGAAATTTATCAAAGTATCAAAAAAGCAAGGAATTAGACTGTGATTGGCAATATTTCCAAGACTTTATCAAGAATTATGAAAAGAGAAATGGTGGAACTGACTCACTTCACCTTTCTCCAGTTTACAGCCCTGCTTTCCGATTTTAAGTTTTACAATCCAAACTCAGGGCAAACCCAGCCTGGGAAAGGGATCGGTGGCTGCATTTCCAGAGCAGCAGTGAAAAACACAACGGTTGCTGAGTAGGGGACCTGTGACTCTCAGCAATACTGCTTGGCATACTGTTGGCAGGATGACTTGATGTATTGATGTATTGGAGTGGATAAACTTTACAACAAGCTACAGATGGAGAAACATTTTGCTTTCTTCTGTAAAATACTTCTTGGAGAGATTGCAAGTCATTGCACGCTGGTCTGCTACCCAGAGAGAAGTGCCACAGAGGCAAATCATCCCGTGGTAATAAGGTTAGAAGTAAAGAGATGCCTCTTTGGACCTTAACCAAAAACTGGTAGCTGTAGAACAGTCAAACTGGGAAGAATCAAGTGTACAGAAATCCAGATATTTAAGGGATGCACTTATGAGAAGGAGATTTATATTCAGAAATAAAGAATATGGGATGCCCTTGGCTCATCAGGTTCAAAGGACAGCGTCTCAGGGGAGTTCTGCTGTAGTAATGCGTGGGCAGAGCCCTGTCACTCAGAAAGACTGTGCACTGAAGAGATTAGGTAGACGCAAGGTCCAGCAAGTGTTCTGATCCCATGGGAGACAGTACTGCTGGATATAAAGGCACCGCTGTCTGCCAGCCAGTGAACGCTTAAAAACATTTCTCGGAATATTTTATCAAATTGGTAGAAGGGCATGATCAGTAATTTAATGTTCCTTTTGGGTTTTGATGATCAAATCCTTACAAAAACAAAAAATTTTAAATGACCCACCAGAGAAAAATCACTCAAAATGGCATTTGAAGTAGTCGTGCCAAAATATCTAGCAAAATGGTGTGCTGAATATCCACAGGTACCAGGATTATTATGCAAGTTCAATTAAAGCAAAGGCACTCCATTTTCCAGATCTCAGCTCTAGGCCCAGATCATTAAATTCCCTTTCAACCCAGGACATTCTATGATTAGCTATGAATTACCTACAGACCAAAAATAATGCACAGAGAAGATTTCAAATCCACAGAAAAGATTTTAGACAACTGAGGGAAATGTTTCCAAAGAAATTAATACTTTTTATTTTCCTTCAATACCAGAGTGAACACAGTTAAGAATTTAAATAATTATGTAATATTTTTTAGTTTTCTGCTCGAAAATTAGCCAAGCTCGAATAAGTTATGGCAAGTTACATCTTGCAATTTTTCCTCTAGTCCCATGTGCTTTGAAAGTGTACTAAAATCTTTCTTCTACACTTTGTCACTTTCTGATGATGATGTATGTGATAGAGATGCTAGTTCTATTGGAAACTCTGCAGATGGATTGCTCTTCTTATTAAGAACAGTGGATCCTTAACTGGATTTTACACAAACACTGTCACTATCTGGTGTTCTGCAGCTTCTTGTTTGCCTTGCAACTCTGACAGTTATCCCATAAACCCAACATTTGGCAGTTCACAAGCTCTAGACATCCATCTACATACACTTAAGAGAAAATCAGTATCTTATTTCAGCAGCTGAAAGGAAAGTCAAACAAGGCTGCATACGATACTAATTTTTTAGGGATATATTTGGAGGTGCCAAGAGAATGGAGCCAGGCTCTTCTCACTGGTGCCAAACAATAGGAAAAGAGCAGAAACTGATGCATAGGAAATTCCACCTGAATACAAGGAGGAACTTCATTCTTTATATAACTACACACTGGAACAGATTGCCCATGGAGGGTGTGCATGGAGGCTGTGGAGATATTCATAAAACCACCTGGATGCAATCCTCCACAATGTGCTCCATGATGACCCTACTTGAGCAGGGAGGCTGGACAAGATGACCCACTGTGGTCCCTTCCAACCTTACCCAAATGTGAAATTTTTACTCACCATGCATCTCTCACTGCATTGAGTCTCATTGACTCACTCTGGGAAGTGAGTCAAACAGCTGTGGTAGATTGGACTAAAGAAGGCATTGTAACATGCCTTAAACTGTGATTCTCCCTGTCATTCACCCTGTGCTGGGGCAGAGAATATGCAAAAAGGGTAAAGGCGCTCCGGTGGAAACCGAGACACAGATCTGGCGACGTATGTGCTTTGTAGCCCTTCTTCTTTACAAAGAGTTTTCCATGTGTATTGTAGGAAGGAGTTTTTTGCCTCTGTCTCAGGCCACAGATGTTCCTGGCACCACTCAACCCAAGTTCTAAGGTTCAAGAACTTTGGTAAGTTTTCCTACTAACATGTTTTCTGCTATGGGGTACATTGCTGCAAAACCAGTAATTCGGCAGAGGGAATAGGAGGTCCAGAATAGTGGATCATATCTTCTGAGCTTACTGACTCAAAAATCCTGCGTTCATTTCTAAAAAGAAATAGGTCCTGATTTGTTTAGAACAGAAATGTATATTTAAAAAAAAATCTTGCTCCACTTCCTATCTTTTTACTTCACTGGACCTAGTTATTCCCAGCAAACAACAGTTTTAATCAACAAGAAACTCAGTTTTTATAGATAGAGCAGCAATATATATTATTCTGCCCACAAAGATAAATTCAGGAAATGTTGTGATAATTAGTATATACTTTGGAAAAGGAGACTTTCTATCCAGCTTTAATGAGCTATTCTTAGCACCAGAAGTATTGCCTAACACGTGATAGAAGGATATTTAACCTTACCCTGTCAAACTCAAAAGATAGATCAAAAGTGTTACAAGAGGGGGAATTCCAAGGCATCTCAACTATATGGCACCACATGAAATAATTATATTTGGTTACCCTTTAGAACGATATGTTCTTGAGGGATAACTTTTATGTACTGCTCCTCCAAACACGACTACACTCTGCTTCTGATTTTTAAATAGCTCACACAGCTATAACCTCTGCGTGTTATCTCTAACGGTGAATGACAGGATTATATTTACAAGCAGATATGATGTTCTTGTGAAATTTTTTTCCCCTTAACTATCCTGGTTTACAATGTAAGACAAAAGAAAGGAAAGGCTTTGCTGAATCTTTGCTAACACAATGGAAAGTTATCAGAGAAGATTTTATACTTTTTACTAATGGAGATGATATACAATGCAAAAAGATTTTTTTGAAAAGAATGAGAAGAATAGAACAACTCATTCACTTGATATGCAAACTTGACTCAAAGCAGCATGTGTTAACCTGAAAAACACAATATACCTGATTCAAATTTAGAAAAAGACTAGTTTTCATGTTTCTGAGTATTGAATAGGTTACAAATGAATTTAATTTACTACAGAAACACAACAGAACCCACCTCAGTTCCCCACTGTGTCAACGTTAAAAGAAGTCTCAATATTTATGAAAAATTGATCCCTAACATACAAATGAAATCATGTGAACAAGCAGGATAGACACTAAAAGTTGAAATACTTCAGTTTATTCTAAGGATGAAAAACCAGGGCAAAACACTTGATTAATGTTTTAAATTAAATTTGCAAAACATTTCTAGATTTAAAAAAAAAAAACAGAGAAAAGAGGCGCTGGTTTGTATTGGTTTTTTTAATCTATTTTTTTTTAAATTGCTAAGGGGAAAATCTACATTTCATGCTATAGAAAGGAAATTAGAAAACCAGGAAACATATGGCAGTTGTTTTTCTGTTCCTGACAGTGTTGTTTTGAATACTCATGCTTCATTTTTCGGAAATAGAATGGCTTCTTGTCCGACTCCTTGTAAAACTAGGGAAATATTTTGATGACAGCTGTATCTCATATTTCACAGGCCCTTCACCAACATGCAATGAGATCATGGAGAAACCATAAAGCCAATCTCACTCATCGACATGTAGCTCAATTTTCTTCCATGTAACTTTAAATTCCTTAAGGATATTGAGGCCATATGACTTACTAAAAAAAAAAAATCATTGTTAAAGAAACAAATAAACAAAAAAACCCCACTGGACAAATGACAGGCAAAAGATAAATATAAAAACACATAAATCAGGGGAAAAAATACTAGTTTAGGAGATCATAAATTTAATAAAGGCAGTATTTATAAAAATGGACCTAGCATGAAAATTCCTCAAAGAAGAAAAGAATTACACTGAGGAAATCAGCTGAAAAGTTTTATATCAAGCAATGTAATAGAATTCAGACACAGAGCTCTTCAGAAGTTTTCCCAAAAATCTTATTCAGTAACTTGGACATAAACCTGAAAAAAATCATATTGTTAATTACTTGTAGTAGTGCTAAAGTGGTTTCAATCTACCAGAGCATATGTTTTTTGCAGGTACAGAGACAATCCTGGAAGCAAGTCCATTCATTTAAAAATCCAAAGAACATTTATGATTTTTTTATAGTATAAGAAAATAATTAGAAATAAACAGTTGGTCTTGCTTTTTCCTCACTTTCAGGATGTCCCATGTATGCCCTCATTAGTCAGCTCTTTAAATGTTATTGTATATTGCATGACTTAGACCATACTGATATTCACAGTGAGCACTTTTTAAAGGCATGATTGGAACAACATTTTGATAGTACAGGAGGTTATGTTCCTCGAGACTCAAGGGTTGCTGAATGACAGCAAAGGAGTCACAGTTCACAGAAATTACATGTATGTACAAAAAATAATCCAGTGAACAGGTGAGTCCATTTCGAAATGACAATTAATTAAAAAAACCCCAAGGGAAATCAAACAAAATTTTGGTGGATACAGCCAAATTATGTGCTTTTCAGGTAGACATACAAATAACTAAAAGAGAATGTAAAACATCCTATATAAAATCACAGAGGTAATACTTGCCCTTAAGTCCTGCAGAGGATGATTTTGTGTTCAGAGGATGATGGTGCTGATTTAGAAGACAACTCAGCTCCTTTTGTAAGACTTTTTGTGCATGTGTTGAATCAGGTGACAACCCAGGAGTTACTGAGGAGACAGCTGAAGGAGTGCATAGGGCAAGAAGCAACAGATAATTAACGAATTTGAAAACTAATTCAGTATTTTAATTATGTGAAGTTGAAACAGCAGAAGGAGGAAATAGAACAAATAATTCTAGCAATGTGCACAATTAGCTTATGAATGAAGAAATCTCTTTATTTGCATAAATTAATGCCTGAACTGTAAACAGTAAAAAAACCCAAAACAGATAATGACCAGCATAAAAATTTCATGAGAGGAATTAATTGGTTGATGAGACTAAGATTTAATGGCAGTGAGACACTAAAGACTTTTGAAAATATTCCTACGTTATAGTGTTCTATTCCTACTACAGTGTAATATTATGGGTACTATTTGACTACTACCAACCTTGGCCAGAGACAGTGAACTGTATCAGTGGTTAAAAAAATGTTACCTTTCTAGAAGGTTGACGTTAAGGGAAAACCAGATATCTATGTCTATCTTTAACAATATAGATAACAATCTATCATATAATAATATTATAATTAAACAATATATAATAATATATTATTAACAATTTTGATCTAGTCTAATATATATATAGTCCACATTATTTAATTATATTAATATATAACTAATGATGTTAGTATGATAATAATATATTATTGATATATATTTAATATATCATTATATATAATATATAACAGTATAATTATAACTTATCCTACCACAACTATTAATATTTTAAATTCTTTGAGGAAAATGAGATGGAATAAAAGGCATAAAAATATTTGTAATTTTTCACCAGGATAAAGCATTTTAAATACTTAAGTATTTCTACAGCATAGTTATCAACAGCTGGCCAATGTAAGAGAGTAGGGCACAACCAGTTTAGTTGCTCATGGTCTCAACAGTCATGGATTTAAGACTTTATCCCAAAGTCTGTTGGGATTTTAACATAAATTTGGCAAATTTAACAGAACAAATTGGAAGAGATACTGGGTTTAAGTGTTTTATGTTTGATATTGTCAAACTACTAAATTGCAGACAGGCTGTAAACCAGACTTTTATGCTGCAACACTATAAATATTCGTGATGTCTTCCATTTATAGATGTTTTACACAAGCAGCTAGATGGCAAATTTGAACTTAACAATGCAATGACCTCCAGTTTTATACTGCTCTGCTGACTATGCATTTCAGCAAAACTACCGTGAATTGGAAAAATCAACCTGCCTCTAACCTGTCTCTTGGATTCTCCACTAAGGAATTACAGCTTTATATTGCTGGAACTACTGATTTTAGTAGAGCAAATGTTTGTATAATAGTGGAATAAAATTGCAGAGGATGGCAGATATCTCTTGAGAGCCCTGGAGTAGAGATACTGTGCAATATTTGAACTAGCTGGGAATCAATGAGAGGGAAGCAGATGCAGTAAGGAAAATCTTTAAAAATAAACCCAAACGTATCCAAGACTGAGCAATTAGAATCCCCCAAGATGAACATCATTGTTCTTCACATGAAGACCTCAGGAGCTGAAGACTTGTCCTAAAAGAAATCTCTTCTCTCATCTCCATCAGGAAGACAAACTACCAAGCTTAAGACCTAGAGGTACACTGTGGAAAGGTGACCATTACATCATACAAGTGAGGCTTTTCTGCATTAATCAGATAATGTAGACTGTTAGGATATTTCCTGGACTAACAGCAAATTTTTAGCACTGTGATATGATGTAGTACGTAAGATTTTGAGTGCAGCAAATCAGTGGAAAATATTGCAAACCTTCCAGCCCATTGGTGAGCAACCAAGCCTCTGCCAAAACTTTTGTAGGGGGAAGCCTACAGTCATCAGAGGAAACCAAGAATGAACGGAGCAGGTGTGCAGACCTGTCTTCTGGCAGTTGTCTCATTTACTGTAAAATAAGTGAATTTTAGACAACACAGGCGCTTCAGGATGACTAACAATCCAAGGAAAGCAGAGAAACAGGAGCTACATCACGCTCTGATCTGGCTTCAACTCGCACCAGGCAAGCTTGACCTGGGTAAGTGGCAGGCTCTGTGATGGATGAGGACAGTCTGCTGGAAACCTGGTAAAACAAATGGCAGTCAGAGCAAGCTGATGATAAGTGGACACTGAATGAGAACTCAGAGTTTGCTGATACTTGCTTTAAAAGCCTCTATTCATAGTCCTGTATGATCAGAGATCTCTGTCTCTGCTCCTTTCTCGTGACCCAGCTGAGTACAGGCTGTTTTCATTATGGTTTACCTGTAAAAGACAAAATCAGGTGGACTGACAGGAGAATCAAGGAAGGAGAAAACCAAATCCAACTTGACATGTCCACTCTGCTACTAGAAATATCTGTCCTCCTCTCCGTTTGGAAGAAATGTCTGAGCTGAGGGAATGGCATATTCAGCAGAGACTGTCTTTGAGATACAGATTCTTCCAGGACTAGGGGGCTTTTGAAAAGTTGTAGTGGATGTCCCGGACACAAAAATGCATTTAGTTTTAGGGCCTATAGACACTGGCACAATACAGAATGAGCTAGCAAGCCATACGAGGGAAGAAGTGATCTAGGGGACACCAAACAATAGTAAACAAGAAAAAACAAGCAAAAAAAATCCATGAGAGTGTATGACTCAGACTCTGTAAATGCTGCTTTTTTTGGGTCAGTATTTACTCTCAAATATTATTCTTTAATAAAAGTGGCAAAAGGAAGAAGACAAAGTGAAAAGAGGCAGAAAAGTAGACCATGCATACATGCAGTGGCAGGAAATAGTGTAATAAAGAAACAGTCAGACCTAGAACAAACACACATGGAAACAACGTAGGACAACTGGGAAAGGGATGCAGTACTGGAACAATGTTTCTAACAAGCCCCCTATCACATCACTAACTGAAGATTGGCATAAGGAAAAAGGCAATTGATTGTTTACTCCCCACCTTTACAGACATCAAAGAACAGCCTGATCCTTGGGGATGGCCTGCTGTCTGGGTGGAACTACAGGACAAGTGGAAAACGAAAAGCCTGGACCCTGCCTGAGAAGACAATATAATACAGAAAGATTGAACACCTGGCACAGGCCGCGACCTGCACAATTCAGAGGGCTATTCTGCTCCAGCGGGCAGAGGAGGAGAATGAAGTGCTACGAAACAAAGAAGCTGAATATCCAAGCAGGAGAAACCAGAACAGCTGGGAGCAGCGTGACTGCTGGTGTGTGACCCTGCTGCAGGAGCTGATCCCACAGGAGTGAGGAACACCTGCACCGAGGGGCTGGTTCAACTAAAATCAGATCGAGCACTGATGTTAACCATTTCTTGAGTAGGATTAGAAAACTGAATCCAACATTCAGAGAGAATTGTGAGAGAGAAACAGAAGGCTCAATGGCATATCAGAAAGGAAGGGTGTTTGAAACTGAGGAAAACTGACTGAGAGCCATGAGTTCTAATGGAACTGATACTGCATTAGCTTGGAAAACCAAAAGTTACCCGTATAACACACGACTGTAACTAATACCTTACAAGCAAAGGTTGCTATTGGGATTGAAATATAAATATTTAACTGTTTGTTGCAAAGAAGAGCTGGAACTAAAGCAAAACAAAAGTAGGCAGAGGATTACTAAAGTTACCTAATGAGTAAAGTTTCTTACAAAGTAGTAATTCTTACAAAGTAGTAATGAAGTAGCTTCATTAGTATGTACTTCAACATAAAATATTCAGGAAACAGAAACAAAGCTAATGATCCTGGATATTCTGAAAAACTCATACTGAGGTAGGTGCTTTAGCCTAGGTAACAAAGATAACTATTAACAATATTTGCTTATTTTATTTTCCACAGCACAGTATAAACAATCCCTTCCAAATGCATTCACACTGTAAGCTGCATATCACGTGGGTTTTTTCTGCTTAATTTAATTAAAATACATACATATAGGAGAAGTGGAAGCCATACTACTTTACTGGCTTATTTTAAAAACAAGCATGAGATAAACCTAGGTAATAGGAGACAAAGGATCCAAACTAAGGGATTTATTTCTAAGCAAGAAAAAACCTGTTTCTCTGTGTGAAGATAGATTAGTTCTTACTAATCCATGAATATCAATGTTCCTAACAAAAATGTCTGTGTGTATGTGTTTGTCTTGGATGAAACGTTGAGGCATAAAATATTTCCTTTGGAAAATTGTGTTGCATAAAATACAATCACCTATGGTAACAGATTGCATACCTGTAAGAGTAGCTGTGCGTCACTGGCATTGGGAAGATTGCACCTTCAGTTGTTACACTGGGGGTATTTTAACACCTGTAGAGAAAATAGTGGAAATTGTGGGTCTCTAAGCTGGTAGGGTATCAAAATGTGACATGTTTATAATACATCACCTTGTGTGACTATTCAACTAATTCGGATAACTTCAGAGATCTATAGATATAGCGTTTCTGAGATGCATTTATAGAGATGCACTGTTGAACGTGATAGATGTTCTTCATAGTCTCTTTATGAAGATCCCAGAAAAACATCTCAAGATGTACATTACATATGTAAGGATATTCGTTTTACATGTTTTGACACTTGCTTAGATCAGAATTTGACCAAGATACAAGGGTGAAACAGCTCCAATCATTGTTCCATTACCCACGTAGGATCCAGTTATGTTCATATATGTTCAGGAGTCACCATCTCAGAGTGTGTAACATGCCCAGTGACAGACACATATGCAATGTAGAGATATAAACTACACTATTACTTCAAAAGCAAGACCATGGTCTCTTACATCTACAGAAACATGAACTTATCTTTACACCCTAACATTGTAATTTTAGTTGCTCAGTGGTTGCACAATCATCATACATCACTATACCCTCAGACCCTTAAGTGTTATCATCACAATAAAACATACAGGAAAAAATTAACATTTTCAAGAGCCATCACTCAGTCCTGTTAAGAAGCCTTGAGTCATGGGAGAGTTTGCAACATCTCTGCTGCACTCATGCAACATCAGCTCGTGCCTAGCAGACTATCTACCAAAAGGGGGAACTTCAACCTGACACGTGATCTTTTTGCCATGGCCATTGCCTACCCAGTGCCTGGGTGAGTGAGCGAGTGACTGACTGGTGCTAAACCCATGTGAGCCTGTCTGTGAGTGCTGCTGGGGGAAAGGATTTGAAAGATGGATTTGAAAGCCCCAGGTAGTCACCACGTGACCAACAACGTCCTTAATGTCACCCGCGCCTGGGAGAGGCTGTTGTGGAGTTGTCACATTTCGGCTGAGAACCTCAACACAGAGAAGGAGGACACCCACCCCTCCCATGAACATCACGATGTGGGTGGCACTGACCTCAGGGGGCCAATGCCTCACCACAGCACCAGTGCCTCCATCTGCCTAAGGAAGACTTAAACTGTCAGAGGTACAACTGGGAAGGGGGAGCATGCAGGGGTGCTAAAACATTTTGTGTGTAACAAGTTAAATTGTACTATTAATGAGGTTTATTTTTCCCCCCCCAGATTAATCAGATATCTTGGATTATGATACTGTTAAATATGCACTGAATTAACAACAAATTATCAGTTCCATTCCTGTTGTTCTCTTTTGGCTATAGGAAGATTTTGAGTGTAGCACTGAGGAACCGGTCCCTGTCCCATCTTTCTCTTCATTCAAACACTACTGGTCGCACCTAAGAACTGACTGAGTCAACTGCCACTAAAAAGTGAACCAGAACTAAAACTGACAAAACCTAAAAGACTGTCTGTGGAAAGGCTTTTGAACTTCCAAAAGTTTTGCACTTTCCGCACAGTTTGCTCCAGAATCTGCTTTTCCTGCGGTGAGCTCTGTACACTTAAATTCACAAATGCAACTTCGGTACTGTTTTGCTTTTTGAAAGCTAAAATAGTTCCACACATACAAATGAACTTATATTGACAGAGCTGTCAGACCATTAGCAGTATGCATCTCCTCCTTTCTTCTCACCTCATCTGACCTCACGAAGGATTAGATGTGTGACCCTCTGAACGATCATCTGGCAATATCAATTTCTTGTCTGAGTAAATGACCAGACAGCTTAAACCTCTGTAGTGTACCAGGGAGAAATGTGAGGCTTTGCAACTAGCCTTCAAGAAAGGCCCCAGGTAAGATCATTTCCTTAGGATTTTAGGGAAGACCTGTCAACGAACATCAAGAAAGCAAAATTGCTGCTGACGCTGTGGCTTTTCATTCTCAATTCTAAGTGTATGGGATATAAAGCCTGCAATACTTGGGTAGTGTCAACAGGTTGCTTGTTTAATAGGAATTTATTGTTAGAGGAGCCCATTGCAATAACAGCAAGAATGTTCCTCTGGGACAACTCTCTCGTAGAGCTCAAGCGACTTATTGTCGAAGTGTTAGAGATAAACACACGTGGGTAAGACAGAGGTAACAGTTACCAAGGATTGTGTGTATGTCTTAAGGGGAAGTCTGAAAGTTTTTTGTTCTTCTCCCAACATATAAACACATATGGAAATACCAGGAAATTGGGAGTTGTAGAAGGTTGTTACTATTGGCAGTAATTGCTTTTGAGAAACAGATATAAAAGGCATAAAAACAACATCCAAAAATATTATGATATTCTTAATTTTTTCTGTATTTTTTATCTGTGAACAGTTTCACAAATTCTTACTTGAAATTAAAGACTTTCTGTTAAATCATTTTTTTAGTAAGATTCATACCCGTTTTCACAACAAATATTGTTCTACATCTGCTGATATTTTTCAATTGGTATCGCACTTTAATGTGTAAACAACTTTGAAATAGATTTAGATTTTTTGATATTCTGTTATATAAAATAAGGACACCAAATCATAATAACACTGCAATATTTTGAAAGAAAGGAGCAGTCATTATTTAGGACTTTTAGCATGTTGCAATGTGTTTCTATTTTGCTCAGAATGGCACGTGAAAATGGCATTCCCATCAACTGCTCTTACTGGAATTTCACAACATTGAATCTGACTTTTTAGTTTTCCAGATTGTGCATTAGTTTGCATCTTTGAAGATGTGTTGTTATGTAAAGGTCCTCTGATACAGTGACAGAGCAAAGATAAGATCTTAAAAGATAGTATCAATCCCCTACATTTCTTGTGGAACCCAACCCCAAAATTCCATAATAAACTAATGAATAGATATGCCAATGGATATGGAATGTTTGCTGCAATTTTTAAGGATATGTGCTTTGATCTTCATATGTAATTGAACAGCTGAATCTTTGCTGTAAGTACAGTGTTAATTATGGAACTGTGATCTGATGTTTGGCAGCAACTGTGCAACACTGACCATTTCTTTTCTCCTATGTGTCTCACCTTGGCAAATCCAAAGATAGGGATAAGTGTCATAGAATAGTTTGGGCTATAGGGGAACCTTTAAAGGTCAACTACTCCAACCCCCTCCCCCGCAATGAGCTCAATCTCTGTGCCCAATGTTTGACCTGTCTGGGAAGACTACCAAGAAAAAGAATAGGGTTGTTTTTTTGTTTTTGTTTTTTTTTAAGGGAGGCATTTGCATTGGGTCTGGATGACAACTGTGCAATTAAATTCTTATGGATCCATAAGCAAATAACAGCGGGAAACATGGCTGACCAACGTGGCAAAAGAAGCTAATTTGCTTTCAAATTTTCAACTTCATTTTGTGTTATATACTGAATGTGCAGAAACCAGTTCAAAAGTCCAAAAGCTCCCATGGATATGGTAACATGCTCAGATGTCTGACGCCTCTATAAAGCACATAAGGGATCCTTTAAGAATAGACTCTTCTGGAATACTGAAACACAAATCTTTTTGAACAGCTGTCTCTGTCTACAGAACACTTTTTCTTGGGAGTGCACATTGTGAGATCCAGTACAGTCACAAGTGACAGCCTGTGTTCCTGTTTCTCAGTCCTTGGCCATGGACTATCTCTCATCTTTAAGACATTAAAAGGTGCAATGACAATAAAAAATGCATTCATCTCCTCACATGCAAGCAAGAAAAGTAGGCCAACCATAACCAGATGTAAAAAGTCTTTCAGGAAACAAAGTTGGGAGGAGTTCTGCCCAGACTGAAATGACAACAAATTTTGGATGCAGCCTTTAAATATTGAATTTAAATCTAAAAAGTATATGCCTTGTGGCTTGTCACTTTGAGAGATAAGCAATTCTTAAATGTTCTCAATATGAGAGTTAAAAATTATCCTGCAGTCTTTGGTACCTGACATCTCTTCTCAACAGTTGTGAGATTGGGCAATCTATGAATTAGCAGTAGTCCATGACAGCTGCAGAGGAGAAACCTGTAAGTACCCCAAGGATGATTCTGACAGGATTGGAAGCATCTTTCAGAGCCAGGTCAGGACCAGGGACCAGCTCTGGTCTAAGCTACTTGGCTCAGAAGATTCTGGAGCTCAGAACTGGCCCTGTAGGAGCCAGTTAAGGCCAGAGACAATTCTGGTGAGATACAGACAGACACCATTGATGAGGGAAAATCTGAACCAGTGCCTTAATGAAAAAAGTTTTTTTTTCCTAACTTATTGTATACACTTCAGGATCTCTGTCATGTTTTGCAAAATAAGTGCAAAATATTAGTGCATCAAAATGGAGGTACTGCATGACAGGGGCAGACATTTTTTTTCCAGTGCTTTCAAGATGTTCAATGTTCTTTAATCCAAACCTTTGATTTTGTTTGAAATTTGCATCTTGAAAAACTACTGTTATAGTAATTATAGTTAAACAGTTGCTGTTCAGCATCGCAATGTAAAATTTTAAATATTTTGTAAGTCCATGTTTTATAACTCAAGCATGGGCATCCTTTGGAAGACCACTTTAGAGTAATTGATACACTTGGCCTCACTGGCAACTGGGTGCCAGACACACGTCTCAGACACCACTCCAATATCATCCCAACAGGCCTCCTCTTCCTATTTCTACTGGCAGCAGCAGCTGGCAGCTTTGTATCCATCCCTGACAAATGCACAAAGACACATTCAGCTGGTGGGACAATATTCACTGTCTGAACTGCTGGTTTTGCCTCCAGGTAGAGGACTAAATAGCAGTGTCCTGAGAGCCAACCCCAGCCCTTTGAGTCTCAACAGTATTGTGGTGTAACAGATGATCACAAAAATATTTGCCTTAGCATCGTTGAGTTACTTGTGACAAAGCAGGCACATAAAATCATGGCCAAGCTGTAAAATGAAGCACGAGTAGACACATGTTATGGTTATCCATTTTCCAGTTCACAGAGTGGACTGGGTTTTGTCTTTGCAGAATCTCACTTCCTGAAGCAGAATGTGACGTGGATATGAAGAGGGATACTGGGTCATTTCTACTTAAAAACTGCCACACGAAGGTTAAGAAGGGGTCCCTGTCTTCAAGGGGGTGCAAGTCACAGCTAGATTCCTACAGGAATTTATAAATAATAAATACTTTATAAACCTCTCTCTCGTGTTTATACCAAACAGCTAACAACAGTGTCGTGAACCTGCTTGAGCTTCCTGACAATGAATAAAACCAAAGAGACTGTGCATTCAAAGGCTGCAGGAATTTCTCTCCAACGCCCACTTCTACAGCAGGTGACCTCTGCAGTACCCACACCACAGGAGTCCTAAAGCAGCAGCAAAACAGGCAACCATAGTAAAAAAAAATCAAAAAATAAATCAGTTTCCTGGCTGTTGATAATCAGCTGGAATTTCTCTCCTCCTTTTACTCTGCCAAACCAGTTAACTGTGAAAATGAGGGTGACCCACTTGCAAAAGAGCATACATACATTATGAGGCAAGAAGCAATAAGATGATAAGAGTTATTAAACTCTGGGTTAGCACAGGCACTGAAATCACTGACGTGCAGAAAG
Source organism: Serilophus lunatus (assembly GCA_013399895.1). NCBI lineage: Eukaryota > Metazoa > Chordata > Aves > Passeriformes > Eurylaimidae > Serilophus > Serilophus lunatus. Next base: position 247,691 of record VXBA01003500.1, on the reverse strand, counting down.
TTTTGAGAAGCTCAGGTAATTTTAGAAACGTTTTTTCAGTCTCCAGTGAGACCGAGGAAATGGTGGTCACTGAGGAAAAAAGAAATCCTGATCTGCTAGAGCTGGATATGACAGGTAGTTCTGCCACAGCAGAGATATTACTTTGTATAATAACCAAACAGAAACTGCTTGGGTGTCCTGCTGGGGCAGCTGCTCTAGCCAACAGCGGGACTATTGCCCTACACATTTCTAGGAGAGGGAATACTTGCTGCATTCCATAAGGAATAAAAGACAAAAAAAGTACCTGGATTTTTGCCTGTGCTGCTAGAAACTGCTGCAAGGAAGGAAATACAAAGTAGGTAAACGTACACACACTGCTGATGAAACAAATCATTTCGCAAACTTTCAGTGTAGCCAAGTTTGAGCAAAGCAACAAAGGAATTTCTGCTGTTCACCACACGCTGTTATCAGGCAGGCACTAAAGGGAAGCTGCACTTCAATTCAGAGAAAGCCAAGAGAGGGGGAATTGAGTTGCAAACCCAGGGTAACAATTGTGGTGACGGTTGTGGAAATGAGCTAAGGTATCTAGGAGCTGAAAAGTTTATAAACCACGGCTGAAAAGCGTTCAAAAGAGGTCCCTAAATAAACTTTCTCACTACATGTCTAAACAAAGCAAAATTGCTGGACCTTAAATAAAAGTGCTCAATGCTGGCCTAGAGGCACGGTCAGGCTGGTGATTAGTTGCCTTGGATATTTGGTGGCCCATCCAAAAACCGCGACCTGCTGATATTAGGTCAAAAACTTCCACAGCAATCTACCTGCGCTACTCAGCATTTATCGCTACACTGGGACCGGCCGAACTAATCTTATTTCGTTCGGGACTTTTTACGTGACATTTTGCTGTGGGGACACGGTGTTTATGAGAACCCACGGACGTCCCGAGTCTCGTTTTGCTGAGCTGTCTGCCAGCACCTCCCCAAACAGCCGGGAAGTTTATTCCATCACTCACGGCGATGCCGGAGGGGTTTGGGGGGGAGGGGGCGCCGCCCTCGGCCGTGGGGTGGGTTTTGTGTGCGTGGGAACGCGGGGCAGCTGACACGCTGAAAAAAGACATGAAAGAGCCACTAAGAAAACAAACCGGGGAGAGGGGGGGCAGGCAGCCACCCGCCTCCTGCCGGGTTTTTTTAATTCCTCGGCTGCCACTCCGCGCTGTTTGGAGACCGGCGCTTCTCCCGCAGCGCCCGCGGGCAGCGCAGACCCCGGGGGCGGCCGGGCCGGGAGGCCAAGGAGGGACGGGCCGCTCCCACCGCTCC
>VXBA01003500.1:80725-246331 GCA_013399895.1 Serilophus lunatus | reverse complement strand
GCGGCGCGGATCAGGCGGAGCCCGCGGCGGCGACATGGCCGCCGCCAGCACGGAGCCCCCGCAGCCGCCCAGGCTGCAGCAGCTGCTGGAGCGGGACCCCTACCTGGCGCCCTTCCGGACCGACTTCCAGCGCAGGTACCGCCGCGGGGAGCGGAGCGAGCAGCGCCCGCCCCCCGGGGTCCCCTCCCCCGCGCCGCTCTCCCCTCCCCTCGGCCGGGGCGGCTCCGCTTCCCTTCCGCCGCCGGGGCCTCCAGGGCCGAGCGGCTGCGGGGAGGCCTCGGCCGCTCCGGCCCCTCCTGACCCGGCGCCCCGCCGTCCCTTCCCGGGAGAGCCGGGCCTCGGGCGCGCAGCCGGGGACAACTCATGGAATCATAGGAGAGCTCGGGCCGGAAGGGACCTTAAAGAGCATCCAGTTTTGGCTCCCTTGCCTTGGGACGCCTCCCCCCAGGTTGCTCAGCGCCCCGTCCCACCGGGCTGCCAGAAATGGGGCAGCCACAGCTTCTCCTTGAGCAACCTGTGCCAGTGCCTCCCTGCCCTCACAGTAAACGTTTCGTTCCTAATATCTCATGTAAACCTGCTGTCTTGCAATTCGAATCCATTCCCCCTCGACTTGCCACTACAGGCTCTTATAAATAGTCCCTCTCCCTCTTTCTGCTAAGTTTCTTTCAGGTACTGTAAAGCCACAATCAAGTCACCCCGAAGGTTTCTCTTTCCCAGGCTGAACAATCCTAATTCTCTCAGCCTTTCCTCGCAGGAGAGATGCTCCTCCACTCTGATTAACTTGGTGGCCTCCTCTGGACTTGCTGCAAGAGGTCAATGCCCCTCCTGTGCTGGGGTCCCCCGGGCTGGATGCAGTCGGTACACGAGGGTGATGTGCCGAGCTGTGCTCACTAATAAAGGCGTTTTTCAGTCTAGCTGTGGGAATCTGTAAATAAACTGCTCCTGGATCTTTTCTTTCCGGAGAATTTTCCTGCAGGCGCGTGTTTGGAGATATTGAACTGCCAGCTCAGCTGTTAGCAGACCTGCGGCGGGTGAAGGGGCAGAGCATGCGTTCGGTTGGTGCCAGGTTGCCAGTCTGAGCATCCCTTTTTTTGTGCCCCTCGGTGGGAACTCTGACACCAGGGCCTGGGCCGGAGCCCGCCGGCAGCAGCGGGGGCAGAGGCGGCCTGTGTCCTGCAGGCCTGTGTCCTGCAGGCCTGCAAAAGCTGCTGAAGCCTCACCGGCCCATTGAACAGAGCAATTGGGAGCTTTTATGCTGCACATTCATATGCTGTGTTTCACTAGTGGTCCTCTGGTAATCAAAATAATTGTCATCCTGACCTGTATCCCAGAAGTCTGGAAAAGTCTGTGTGTGTGGAAGAGATGCAAGAGGGAATGTGACTTATTTTTTTTTTTTTTTTTTCAAAGTCTGGCTTTTTTTTCTGTTCCTATATTTTGCATGGTTTAGCATTACCAGGTGTCCTGTGGAGTTCTGGCATTGAATAGTTGTAAGGCTAGATCCTGTAAAATGGGATTAAGGATTGAGTAAACTATTAGGCTGACTTGCAGAACATTTTCTCAAATAGTAATCTCTTAATGACAGAACAACTGAGTGTTTTAAAAAATGGTTCCTGACAAGCTTCTAGTCATGCATGCAGTGCTGTAAAGCACCTAATTCTTTCAGTGGGGTGCCAGGTTGTAGGAATTAATAAGTAGGCAGATCTGCCTATTAATAAACCATTCATTGAAACATTTGGGCTTCCCAAATGTGCCTACCACCTAAACAGGCATATTGTAGGTGGTGGTGTTTGTATTTCTGGCGACAGTATGGCTGTGCTGAACACAGTGAGTGTGCCAAACCTTTGTGTGCTTCTGAAGTTGGTACATCTTGAGCATGGAACTGGTGCTGTCTCTATCTTATCGCTCTGTGGCTCCTGAACCTCCAACTGATCACTTGCCGTAGATTTATTGTGGAAACGTGGATACTGTTAATTATTTTTAAAACGTTAAGGAAAACTTTTGTGGCAACCTGTGGTGGATTGGATATCTTGTTGTGAGCCCAAACAAATAGTGTGTCCTGTCTTCCATCCTGTGGATGGTAGAGAGTGCCAAGGTGGAGGAGATGTAAGCACAGGGAAATGTCTGTTGGTGTCTCCAGGCAGTGCTCATTCCAGGTTCTATGAACTGTGATTCAGTCTGTATTTCATAGCTTAGTGTGGTTTTATCTACAGGTTCCCAGAACCCATCACGGGTTCCCAGAAGAAGAAAGGGATTTTGCAGCCTAGTTGCCGCTTGTGTGAGGAAACAGTTCTCTGGGGCCTTCAGTATATGGGATTTGCTTACTCGTGTCCAGTTCCTGTACTGGGGGAGGTGGCAAACAGCCCTGCACGCCTCTGTTCACTGTGTCCATGAAATCCTGGGCACTGTGGTTCTTTATTGCAGGCTGAGGGATCCTGAGTGTTTAGCTGGTGATTGTGTGACCCATCACTGTGGGATGGGACTGTTGTTAAGTAACCCAAGGGATCTAGTTTCCCACAGCATGTGTAGTGTAGGAAAGGGCTGTGATGAAGCACCGGGAGTATGTGCTGTCAAACAACTCTGTGTGTTAAGAGTTGATTGACTGTCAGCTGCTTGCCATGGCCTCGTCATAGGTAGAACAGGAGGATTATAAATATATACTTGGTACTAGCAATTAATTTACTCTTACAGAGTAGGAAAAGTGAGTAGAAATGATGCCACTCAACTGCAGAACCAGTGGCACTTGGTTTATTCTTCTGGTACTGCTGACTGACTTTCTTTTAACTTTGGTCCTGATACCCCTGTCCAGTGACAGTTTTTCCCACTTGACTAGTTTAGACAGCAAAGGTATAGGTAGTCTTTCAGTTCAGAAGATTTGAGTTTGTCTTGTTAAAGAGGGGAGGAGGCAACTTTGGTGCCTGGCACACCTGCAGTACGGAAAGTTTTACTCGCTTGGATTAGGAAGCTTTGGAAAAGAACAGAAGAGAGACTTGATCAAATACAATATACATGCAAGCATTTCCTGTAGTAGTCTGAGTTTCTTGTTGGAATTCACAATGTTGTTGTAAATGGTATTGACCTTACTTAATATTAAACAAAATAATCGAGGACTGGTGGAAATTTTGTGGTTTATAGCTGTCACACTACATATTGCCTAGAGGAATGAAAACTGGGGATTTTGACAGAGGATTAAGGATGCTTCAGAAACAAAGCCTGTTAAACACTTGTCTGTGAAGGTCCTTATATTATGCCTTGTGCAGAAACATGAGATAGTCCTCCATTTGTCTTGCTCAGTAACAGTCCTTCTATAGAAGTGAGATGAAATAAAAGACTCGGAGTTTATTCTTGGCAGTGACATCAGCAAGTTGTGACTTTCCCTTTGGGGTTGAGTCTGTCTGCAGTTTTATCCATAGCCCTGTGTTAGCATGGCCAGATTATTGTGAGTGGAAGGCTTTATGGCTCTGCATGGATGGCTGTTGTAGGATGCACAGTTATGATGGTCCATTCTCACACTCAAAGCCAGGCCACTTCTGGTCTTGGATCAGGTTGCTCAGGACTTTGTTGTGTCCCTGTGGATGTGCTTCCACAGCCTCCTTGGGCTGCCTCTCCTTGGCTTGGACAACCTCATTGGGAAAACTTTTTCAACACTAGCTTCCTTTGGTGCAACTTGCTGAAGCTCCCATCTGCCTTTCCTCCTCTGTGCTGTGCTCCTTCACCCTCGGCACTGTGACCATGTCTGCATGGCAATGTGTCTAATCCTTTTTGTCAGAGGGAAGGGGTTGCTGCAGGATTGACAGGCCTTGGTCACATCAGCCACAGAAATATGATTATGCTGATTCACCTTGAGAATTGTCAGGTTCCTGATGAAATGAATCATGATGTTGCCTCAAGTTCTGATAATTTTCTTTTTGCTTTCAAGGGCTGTCTCCTTTAACCTCTTGTAAAGTGTGAGTTTGTGCTTCAGGCAGCTGGCTGTTTTCCTTCTTTTCCATAAAGCCTTCAGAAACACTGAATGAGTGCTTTGATGGGAACAAAGGGCTTATCTAAAGAAGTAATGCCTAAAATGTGATGGTAGGACCTAGTTATGTCCTCAGCATGGAGTATGGACTGGCATAGTTGAGTGAGTGTCTATTAGGAAGAAAGGTACACATTCTCTTTTCAATACTTTGTCATGCCTGAGCTTGTTGCTGCAAATGGTGTTCATGGGGAAAACAGAAATCTGTCATTTTTCCTTACTCAGAATGTCTGAATTTGACCCTGAGTTGAGGAGGGAGCCTTTTCTTTGAAGAAGGGAAAAATCAGTGTATAATGTAGTGTGTATTTGGGTCAAGGCCCAATAGTTCACTATTCAGATCTCTAAATAAGAATCTGCTTAAAAAAAGCAAACAAACAAAAAAACAACCCACCCAAGTGATAGTGTTTGTGTAGGATATCACTGTGCTACATTGTTTGACCATCTGTGATGTGTTTTCCCACAAGTATTTTGTTAACTCACGAGTGTTATGTATACTAAAGACTGTGTATAATTTAGTATGTATTTTTAGTCTTTTACCTCTTAGAGCATAATTGGTTCAATTAAAGCCATTAATGCCTGTGGTGTAATTGCATTTTATGGAATTACAAACTGGTGTTAGAAAGTGCTGCCCATTTAGAATTTTCTGCTATAACCATGTGCATGGCTTATTATATTTTACCAGTCTTTGTAACTGCCTCTAATCTACTGACTGTGTAGTCCTTGGTGAAAGCTTTTTGGGCATAGTTTAATTTATAAGATAAATAAGAAACTCTACCAATGCATAGCTTCAGTCTTTATCTTGATTAAAGCTGATTGTTCCATTGCTTCTGAAGGTTTGATGAAAGCAGGAACATCTCTTCTGGCTCTTGTAGCTTTATCAGTTACCAAGATGCCTGTCAATTGGTTCCTAGCTTTCTAGTCGTGTTCTTGGATACCTCCACTCTTACAGAAGGGAAGTGCTTTCCATTGTTCCACATGTATCTCCTATTTTGTAGTGCTTAATATCAGATTATTGCTTCTTTATGGTTCTTTTTATTTTTCCTATTTTAAAGACACCCAGTGGTGGGTACTTGACTTGAGGTGCTGTAAGTGGAGAAGTGTCGAGTTGGGTTTGACAGGGCTGAATAGGAAGGCAGCTGTTGGGTTCTAGCAAGTTTGGGAGTGGCAGGTGAAGAGTGACCAAGCTGGAATCCTAGTTTTAGATGGGGATGGGAAAGGGAGAGGGACTAGGGAATGATCTGTCACAGAATTAACACAACTATGTGTATCATCAGTGTAGGGAGCCATGCTGTCAATTCAGAAAAATTGGGTTTTCCTTCTCTGTTTTGTCTCATACAGACTGTTGTATTGATTGTGCAGAACTGTATGTTCATGAAAAACAATGTCATGTATTGCTGTGTTTTAAGTGATTTTGGTGGCATCTCATAAACTGATTCTGTTGACTCTAGAACCCTGACGATTTAATGGGATATGTCCTTATGCATTGAGATACTCTCTGCAATGCTCATGGATTACTAACCCTGAGGAGCACAACTCACTACATCACTGAGGACCTTAATTTTTTAGTCTGTGAGGAATTGGTTACATAGGCCAATGTACATCTAGTGTGTGCATATCTGGATGTAATCCTCACCAAAATATTCGAGTTGGCAATTGCCTTAATAGCTGCCAGCTTATAAAAAAAGCAGGAAAATATTAGGATGTGTAGGTATTGGATTTGCCTCTGTATACAAATTAAAACTTACTGCCCTCTGAAAAAAGAGTCAAGGCCCCCTCAGCTCTGCTGTGTAGTGGTAGCATGTCTGGGCATGTTGAATGGGTTCTGAGAATTTGCCTGGAATTTTAAAACAATATATTATGTGACCAGGAATCTGATTACTGTCTCACTAGGATAGTGGGAAAAAGCTTTGTCTTTCTGAATACTTTAAATTCAGATATTTATGCATGTTTCTTTACTCCTTCAAAGCTGTAAAGCAGGCATTCTTATTACTGAGGACTGTCTTAAACAGACATCCTCTCTCATGAAGATGCTTTTCTCCCTCTGTTCAATTTCAATATTTATGTATAGACACTTATTTCCTCTCAGTCTCCCTGTTACCTTTTATTTACTCCCACTATGCCTTCTAATCCTGGCTGTTCCTTCATCTTCCGTCTTTTCACAAAAGAAGTTCCTCTTCACTTGTGCAGTGTCAGAGATCTAAAACCTCTCACTCAGGCTTCCGTTTTCTTTGTACTTCTGAAACTTGGCTTCGTACAGCTATTCATTAGGTTAAAAAGAAAATATTGTCTTAAGGCAAAGTGTCAAGTGCAACAAGATCAGGTTTAAAATCTTTAAAACATGAGCTTTCTTCTGGAAAAAAAAAATATTCAGAAAAACAAGGTTTTATCTTGAATATGGCTCCCTCTTCCTCTGGTGTCTGACAGTTTGATGTTCTTGTAGCAACTCATGTTAAGAGGTTGAAGGGCAGTTCTTGGGAATGATTCCTGGCCTTACTGCAAGGAATAGGCCTGCAGGGTGCTGCTCCTGGAAGCACCTTCCCAATGAACAATACCTGGACACTATTTGCAGTTGAATTTTAGTATAGGCTCTTGATAAAATAGATGTTCGAAGAGCTGAGGTCAAGTAGTTCTCCTATTTGAGCATGTTGAAACTCTTCCATCCATCTGGATATTTCTAGTGCTAAATTTATTTCAACCTATTCTCTTGGTACATGTAAAACAACAAAAAAAGCCTTACAGTTGTTTAGTCGTGTGACTGATATTACTCAAATGTAGAAGTAGCTCTAATGCTTTGATTGACACCTCATTTGTTGATTTGGAGCTGTAGCTCTGGAATATTATACTTTGGTTCCCTCATCCTCACTGTTCTGATGTGCTGTGTTGCCTCTCTGTGTTGCATGTCTGCCTTTATGCTGAGCAATTGAGAGAGAAAATAATTTCAGAGTAGAGCATGAAGTTCCAGTAAGGGTGGACCTGTTCTTTCCAGAGTGAGGGGTATCACTGCTGAAAGGTTATGCCAAATTAAGAAAAAAATGTAGCCTAGATCTACAAAAGGAATTGGGTGATACTGAGTCACAAAATTAACTGTGGTGTGTATAGTTCATGGAATAGAAAATGTGAGTTTGGGCCCTTGTTACATGAACTGGTTCTGCATTTATTGAGTGATTTGCATGTTCCACAGGCCAAATTCTTCCACTTAGAAGTGATGCTGGTATGAGAGGCCAAAGTGAGAATGATATCCTTTATGGTAGGAATGGAAAAGTGGAGAAATCCTGTAACTTTAGGAGAGAGTGGGTTTCAAGCTTATTAGAATTTCTTCTTTAATTGCTCCAACTCAAAACTAAACCTCACCTTTTTTTTTTTTTTGGTCAAGAAAAGGCTTCTAGAAATGTGGGTAGACTAACGGACTTCAGGGATCTTGGAGTGTGGTTACAAATCTGAGTGGCTGGAAGAGAACTAGTTCTGTATTTTTTGGGGCAATGTTTTAGATTCTGATCTTCATTTGTTCTCATCCTCCCCTTCAAGAGGGAGCTCCTAGAAACGACTCTTTAGGAAACAATGTTTTGGGACAAGTGAAAGATAAACTTTTTGTACCAATCACAGGTGTCAGCACTTTATTACAGTTATTGTGGGGATTTTTTTCGTTTCTTGAGGAAACAGTGCATTGGGTGGTGTGTGTCAGACTTGTGTTTTGAGGGTGCTTTCTTTTTCCTCCTCTCCCTGAAAGCAGGCTACATTTATGTCCAGGATGTGTACCTGCAGGCATTCCCCTGGAGCACATGTGAACGTGTTGTCATCATCAGATCCCAGCTTCTGGTTGTATAAGCATTTAAGAAGATGATTTGGAGGACAGGCAGGAGGGCCAGGGGGAATTGTCTGAAAGACTCCTATTAAAATCATGCTGAGTTACTGTGTGTTTTAAATGAAAACATGCTGCACTACCACAACTGTTTGGTAATTGCCCATCTAGAATGTATTCACTGCATGAACATTGGAGTCAGCAGCTCATTTTAGCAGCTTTAGGGGGCATCCTGATTGTGCTGTACCTGCTATGCCAGCAAAAAAAAATGAAAATAAAAGGTTTTAATAAATTCTGTCTTATGTGCCGGGTTTAAGCAGATGGATTGCATGTTTTATGCTGTCTAAAAGGCCCTTGAACATCCCTGCAAGCAAATTAACATAATTGTTTGATACCTATTGTAGTATATATCTACAGTATAAGTGTTCCTGATGTGATAGGGATTGGTAAACTGTAAGTTCATGGATGCTTTCCATTCTAAGGGGAAAAAAATCCATTTCCATCATTTCCAGCAAGGTTTAATTTGTCCTGAATAAAAAAAAAATCATGACAAATTCTATTCCTTTAGGAAATTGTTGAAGCTTAATAGAAATATGAGGTATTCTACTTTGGTTGCCAGTTCTTTTGAGGAAATTTGGGAAGCTTGTAAATACTTGCACAATAGGTGTGTATTGTTACTCAGTGGCAGTGATTTCATAGAAGTGTTTGTGAAACAAGATGTGATGGTTTGGGGCAGGAATTGGTGCAGGGGCTCTCCAGAGCTTAGAGCTAAAACCTTCCTTTTTGAGAAGTAGAAATTAGAGAACAATCTGCATGCTTTATACATTAAGACTTAAGGCAAATAAATACTTTGTGCTTTGTAGTCAGTTCTCAAATCCTTCCTCAGGTTGTATTTTAATGGGATTTGTCCTTTTATGTTACCTCCTGTGTCCCACCCTTCTGCAGTTGCCCTTTCTCACTTCCCAAAACCCCCTAACATCCCCAGTAGAAATACATGAGAAATGGGGTGAAATCCCTCATTGGTGAAAGGGGGGAACAAAGCTGAAAAAAAGACAAGCTTTGCAACTTCAGGGTCTGTCCAGACTTGAGCTTTATTTGAAAATGTTAAAGCAGTGGAGAACAAGGTAAAGCATCTGCAGGCTGAATGAGCCAGGTGATCAGATCTACTGTCTGAACGAACAAATCTTCTCTGTTATGTACTCACAGGCTTTAACTCCATCTTTGGAAAGCGCATGGATAATTGTGTCTTTCCAGTTCAATAGATAGATGTTGTTTTTAGTAACATATTTCACTCTTAGGGAGTGAACAATTTGTGTCCAGTTCTGCCAATGACATGGTCCCTGAACGTGTATGTGAGGTTTTCCAGTGAAGGTTTTTCATTTCCACTTCTTTCAATAGGGATCAGATGTGTTCTGTGAATATTTTGAATCATGCTTAAATAGGAAGTGATTTAGAGAAATAGGCCTTTAAAAAAAATGACCCACTGTAGGAATATCTTCTTTCCTCTTGCAAGTAGTATGGTGGCTGTACCATCTCCATTCTCCCTTTGGTGCAGTATTTAGGGGGGGTAAATAGTTGTCCTAATGTGCCCCTGTTCTTCTTAGTTTGCTCTTTCTCCCTGTATTTCTTCAGCCCTTGGTTACTTCCTTGGCACACTGGTTACCCATCGTTTTGAACAGCAGCAGATACTTGTGTGATACTGAACAAATTTCAGCAGGAAGCACCAGTACAGAAATAATCTCTTCCTTGGCAGACTCTTTGGAGTGATGGGACAGAGGCTCAGCACAGCACACGGGTCCCACACTTTGCTTTGTGTCCATTGTCTAAGCAGCTTTTTCCCTTTCTTGGAGAAAGAATACAAAAAAAAATCAAAAGAGGCATTGCCAGCAGAGAAGGGGAAAGTCTAAATTGATAAAATGTTTTAAAAGGTCCATTAAGGGAGGAGTTTGGGGCTGGGAACAGTATCAGAAAGGTCTGTGGTTTAACTCTTTCCTCCCTGCCCTGCCTGCACATCCCCCTGCCCCCCCAACTCCCACTAAAGTTAAAAAGGGGGTTGGAGATCTCTGAGAAATTCACTGTAGTTGTCTCTTAGCTTTCAGAAGTGTTTTTGAGTGTGAAAAGTAGCTTTTCCTTTGTTTGCTGTACAACTTTTCATATATTTTCCTCAAAGCCCATAAAAATATCTCTATTAATTGCAGTTTACATAGTAATGCATAAATCTATTTGTACACACAGGTGTTTTGGAGGAGATTTTATCCTGTGTGTAAATCCTGCCTCCACTGGAGTTCATTGGCAAGTCTATGGCTTATAGAATCCACTGACTTAATCTATGGTATATTTGATACAAATTTTCTAACAAGAGTTCTTTAATGCTTAATTTTATAAACATCTGAAAGTTTTTTTCCAAATATTGCTGCTTTATTTTAATCCTGTTTACAACAATTGGAAGTTATTTAAGGGAAAAACAAATTGGCCTCCTAGCAGTCTGTCCTTTAAATAGCAGCACTACTATTAAAAAGTCTGGTTGCTGTTGCAGCGTAATTTGAATGCAATTAGAGTGATTAGTTCTTTCAGACAGAAAATTATGAATAAGATATGTTGGCATTTAGTTTTATTTGCTAAACTTCTTTGCATTTTCTTTGCATCATCAAAAAATTCTGGACGGAAAAGCCTTTTTGAGTTACAACTTACTTGTTGTCTTAAAATAAATGAATGTATGGGCTCATGGATTTGATTTTTTTGTTACTTTGCTGAAACACTGAATTAATGTAGATAAAAATACCCCAAAGCTGAAGACAACCCTTTCATCCCCCTCCTGTGCCCTCAGTTTTAGATGCCAAATAGTTGGTAGTGTGGATGTAGAACTTTCCTCAAAAGTTCAAAACTCTATTGACTGAGGCTTTTTTTTTTTGAGAAAGGCTCTTATAGATCACAATGCAATTTTCTAAAAATGTGATGTATAAAATATGGTTTTTTTTCATGTTACTGAGGTCTGAAAATCATTGAAAAGCTCAAGTTTGTACAAGGGCAAGTCAAAGGGAAGCTACTGAGGTCAACTACCAGACTTAATCTGTAGAGCAATATTGCTGTTGTGATATTGTGAGGAAATTTAGTTGTGTGGAAATTCCACCCCTCTATCCCCAGAGTTTACCATGCAGTGAGTGCTCATGTGTAGTGTGAACTTATCTTTTCTCTGACTTGAAGGTATTTTGTATGAGTGTGTTTTAGGACTGGAGATGGCACATAAGGTGCTTTGAATTTGGCTTTGTCCTCAGGCTGGCATGGGGCACTCCAGCCAGTTGCCAGGCAGTGACTGGCTACTCAGGGTCTAACCTTCAGCCTCCTCAATCCCTTAATCAAACACAGCAGAAGCCACCAGCTCCTCTTCTGCAAGGCTCCCTGTACAGTGTGTGCCAACAGATTTCATGCACTTGTTAAAACATAAACTGTTCAACTTTAACTTCCTTGATGCTGATGAAGTTCTTAATGGCAGTGAAAGACCCAATTTATAAATCTGGTTGTTCAAAAATGTGCTTTTTCTTCTAAGCAAAGCAATCTGCTGCTTGTTCCATGGCCTGATAACAGGATGAAAAGGTAATGTACATAGTACAGAAGTTAACCTGGTCCTTTACATCTACATCTTTAACTATTAGAAGGTGTCTGCAGGTTCCAAATCAGTAAAATTTAGGGCACACTCTCTATGGAGATGTGTGCATTTCAGCTACAACTTGTGAGTTCTGGAAGGACAAAAAAAACTAAACAGAATTAATGATTCTTCTCAGTTGACAATTTATGAAGTTTGGACCTAAATAGGACTTAAATGTCAACTATTTTAGCACAGCCAGTAAACCAGGAATGTTGTTACTGCACAGCAACAATGGCTGGATTAAAGTATCTCTGCCTCCTGAATAGGATCTCTTCTGGACCATGAAGTTGTGTACTGGGTATTCTAAGATAAGAGTGATGTCTTTGAGTGTGACTGTTAGCCATTCTGTGTTTTGGCCAAGCAATTTGGCTTTCTATGTAGCAGTAAGTAGAATGAACAATTCCATTAACACTTTCTTTAGCAGCAGAAGCAAATACTTCATGTGAGATGAGGGCCTGTGCAGAACAAGACATGACCTTCTCTAATATCATAAATAGTGTATTGCCATCAAAGTAGACATGAGCTGGGCTTTCAGCAACGGCCACAGTTCACCTCAAGTGGTTTCCAACTTAAAATGGAGGTAACTGTAAGTGGCAATTATGTCCATTAAGTGTCACCATAATGCCTTCTGACAGAAACACATCTCATGCCCTACAGGGATAGGAAATGCCAAGTCTGTGAAGATGAGATCATTTTCCAGGTATCCCTGTGTACAGTTGTTTGTCCTTACACAGTGGAGACCAGCATAGTTTGCTGCAAAGCCAGTACCTGCCAGCTGCTGCAGTTCAGTCAGGACAGTGTCTTCTCAGAAAGGCTTAGTCAGCTCTGGGGTGTAGGCTGGATAATCATTGCATTCCTTGACAGGGAAACCAAAAAAAGAGGTATTGCAGTAGGAAGTGCCCAGACGGACATTGCTGAAATAGCACGTGATGTGTTCTGAGTGATTGTACAGGGAATACAGTTTATACAAGAGCACACTTACAAATACAATTGTACAAATAAAACAATAAAAACTGTTGCTTGTGCCCAGTCCCACCCAGACAAAAACTGTAGTGGTGAATTCCTTTGTGTAATGCCATCTCCACTAAGGGCTTTTGCAGCAACAAAGATACTGCTAATACATTGACAAACCTTTCTAATGTAAATCTGGTTTTAGAACACATTTGGAAAGGTGAGACACAGCTTCTAAGTGAGCTCGTGTAAGGCCCGTAGATGGTGCTGGGACTGACTGAAATACAAAGTTTGACACCACGCTTGTGCAATTTCTGGACTTTACCAAGAGGAAACAGATTGAAATTCAGATATTTGGCTCCACTGATTACTGTGGGTTATCAGCTTCAAAGGCTACTCTTGGGTACTGTTGACTGTTTTCAATAGGCTATGTTTGTAATTCCTGGTTTAAATACTGTTAAAAATGCCACTGAGATTTCTCCCCAGATAGGTTTTCTTTAAATGACATTTGTTTAATACAAGCCATGTTTAGTCTGTGTGAAGGAAAGCAGTGGGACAGCAGAAAACTGGGTATTTTTCCTTTTTTTTTTAACATTTTTCTAAACTAAGTTTCATCTGTCCAGCCCTCACTTGTTCAAAAGACTAGACATGCTAAGAAAGTCAGGATTCTTTGTTATGCTGTTCTTTTATTCTGTTTTCTAAGCTTATTTTGGTTCTCATTCCTAGGCTCTGTGGGTTGTCTGTGAGAAATCCAGGGATTTGTCAGAGGGGAGAAGCCTTTCAGCCTCTGGAACCTTTTCTGGCATTCATTCTGTCAATATTACTCCATGATAGATGTCAGACAACGTGGTGCTTTACAGTCATGTCTGTTACAGTGTTTAATACAGAAACAATGCATAGATATTGTTCTGTTGAACAGGAATGTTCTTTATCCTTTGGTATTCCATAAATTACCATGGTGGCAGCAACTAGTTGAGAAGAAGCTGGAGAAGAAAAACTGTAAATGGCTTATCCTGTGTCTTGGTGTTTGTGAGGATTTCTTTTTTGCTAGCATTACTCCTGACTCCTGGTATCTCCAGGGAGTGCTGCTAGTTAGAGAAAGATAAGACAAACGTGTACCTGAGAAGCAATGGCATAAAAACTTAAAAATCCTGACTCAACATATTCAGCACCTTGTTGGAGTGGCTGGAAGCTGACCCTTCCTTCCATCTGGCAAAGAGAAACACAGTTTTGGTAAGATGACTCCCAACCCTAGCTTTGAGGATTCTGATTGTGCAAAAGCATAAGTGATGACTAGGAGAAAAATAAGGATAAGCCCTTCCTCCCCCCAAGATGACAGTTCTTGTGGCAGAGAAATTATAACGGAAGAGGAGACATAAACACCAGTTTGGGGATGGTTTTGTAGTGTCTTTCATACTTTCTAATGGTGTATTCCAGTATAATTTTTCAGATATGTGGGTATTGTTATTTTGAACTAGAAAGGTTTGGTTTTTTCCCTTTGGAGTTATGGGGTGTTGTGTGTTTTGTGGTGTGTTGCTTTGGGGTTTTTTGTTGTTTTGTTTTTTTTTTTTTTTTAATACCTGTAGTGGATTGGCTTCCTGAGTCTGTTTTGCTGAAGTTTTTGATTCTCAAATGCCAATGTAAAGAAAGTCCCATCCCCTGCAGCTTGTAAATTACTTTTCTGGCTTTCTAAAGCTTTGTGCAGAATAGACTGACCATGGCTTGATGTTTCATGAACAGCTCTGTTGGAGAAGATAGGAAGGAAGGGAAAAGTGATGATTAAGAGTTCTCTGGGTCTTGCTGTGCTTCATCAGGGTGGTGTTCCTGCTGTGTATTGCTTTCCCCCTTGGAAGAAAAGAGTCATTGTAGAAACCTTAAAGTTCAGTGAGGTACAAGCTTTCACCTGGTAAAAAACTAATGGCCTGTAAGATGTAAAGAGGCATCTAGAAAATGGTAGAAATGGCAGTGGTGCTGTGCATGTGCTTTGGCAATGAATGCATCATTTGTTAGGCTAAAAGCTTAGGCTGAAGATTTTCCTTAATCCTGCTGTTTCTATTGATACTCCTTCATCAACTGATCCACTTGTAAATTATAAAAGAACCTATAAGGAAATTAAAGTGAAGAGAAAATTGTGGCCTTGGCAGATGAACTCAGGAGAAGTTCCTTTGTGATATGGAGTAAAGTGGGGAGCATAAGTGGGGGACTTGTAGCTACTTCTGTGCATGTGGTGTGAGAAACTACAGACTTTAGAGGGGAAATAAAATGAAGCTTTGGGGGCTGTAATAGGTTTAAATAAGTGTCTGTTACTCTACTTGGTAATTGCTTGGCAAGCTGTGCGAGGTGTGCTTTTCTCCCCTCTTTCTGAGCCCATTTAAAGAATGTTAGTGGGAAAACTGTGCTCTGTGTAGCACTTCTTGGTTTGTGTGTTTTGTCCTGCACGAGCAGAAGGGTTTTCATTGCCTTTGTTGCTTTCTATATTCTTTACTCCAGGTGTCAAGGTTAGGAAAATTGAACTTAAGAGGTTTTACAATGATAAGTCTTGACTAATACAGGTATGTGTGGGACCTTAACTGAATGTCAGAGCTATTTATTAAACAATATTAAGTTGTATATATCCCCAGCAAACCATCTGGTCTGGTGCAGTGTAGGATATTAGATTATAAAGTAGTGTTGGCTTGAAAGTCAGGTTAGCTGGCTGCCTGATAAGGATAAAATATTAAGATACTGTTGTGCAAATGACCATAAGATTCTAATATATTTTGCTGCTTCTACCTTTCATAATATAACCAAAGCAGATTTTGGGTTGGATGAGTCCAGTGGGGTTTCAAACACTTTATATTATTTGTATTGTAATATAAATTTGAACTCCTGTCTTGTCAAATAATTTCACTTCACAACTATTAAAAAAACTTCACTGCCCCAAGGAAAAGAAAACAAGAAGGTGTGGATGGTGTGAGAGCTGAGGCAAATTTGGGAGAAGAAGGAAAAGGAAATAGGAAATGCAGATTTACAGACCACCTCTAGAGGTTGTGATGAAACCTTGGGTTACATCCCTTCCAGAAAGGGTCAGACTTTGCTGTGATCTGTTTTCCAACTGTGAAGGGGAAGTGTGTGGTGTAGGAATTGTCTGGGTAGAGTTTTTTAATAATGATTAGGGTAGTTATAAGATGACTGGAACAGGTAGGTTGTAATTGCAACCTGTAGTATTGCCTTTCATGATGGTCATTGCAGTGCCATGGTAATTGCAGCTCTCATGAAATCTCAGTAGCTTCTGTGGTGGACTGTGGCTTCTGCTGGCTCCTTCCTTTGTGCTCTGCTGGGACAGCTCGTGGGAGGGCTGGTCAAATGCAGGGAGCTTAAATAATTTCATCATTGTATCATGTGAACAAGGCTGTCAGCCTTCAGGTGGAATAAAGGCATATTTCAGTGGGTCTTCACCAATTCTTAGTGTTCTGATATCCTGGCCAGGTAACACTAAGAAGTTTTTATTAGTAGGAATATCATTGGTATTATTTTATTAGTAGGAATCATGTACCTTCTTTTTGTTAAAATTCTGGGCATTTGAGTAACTGTCAAATCTTAAAGGAATACTTTCTGCATTGTTCATAATGCAATTTGTGTTGGATACAATCATATCAGTGCTCCAGTGCGTGCTGGATATTATGGGAAATGTTTTTTGCTTGGCTGGGATTTGGTAGGATATGAACATGTCATGATACATTTCTGACAATGCAAAACCCTTGTGATGATTGCAAAGGGATCTTGAGTTTAACTAAATATTATGAAATATACAGATTCTTTGTGTTTTCAGATCTTAACTGATATTCTACAGATAATCTACATTTCATCTGTGTTTGCTGTTTACATGAGTTACCTCATTCATGCTTTTGCCTTTCCTTGTAAGCATTTATTGTGTATTTTTGCACAGGGAGAAATCTGGGGTTTGAAATGTGGGTGTTGAGGGGAAGTTTGGGATTCTGAGGCTGATGATAAATCTTCCTTTTGCAAAATACAGAGAACTTGGGTAACTTACAAGGTAGTGGAGGAAATTCAATGCAGAGCATTAGTTATAAAAGAAATATTTCAGAAAGATGGAAATTTAGTAATGAAATATCTAAGTATGGCATTATATCAAAAAGCTGTATTAGCAGTTTGAGGTTTTAGCAAACAGCACGTGTCAGATAGAAGGTTGGAAACAGGAAGGACCAAAGTTTGAAAAGGACAGTATGCACACAGTGTGATCAGGAACATCTTTGGAGGAGTAGCTCAAGGACACCTCATGAGCAGCAGACTCAAGGTAATTGGTTGAGGACTAATCTCACAGTATCCCGTGAGTATTAGAGATGGTTTGTACACGTCCTGTTAGGATTGGCAGGACAAAGGGCTGATAGACAAACCTCCTATTGCTGGCTAAAGTCTTTTCAAAACATCCTATAAGGCTAATACAGATCTTTGAAGTGCCCTATAACAAAAAGCTGTAGTTATCTAAATGTGATTAGAGAAATAGAAACTATCATAGGCTATAAAAGTAACTTGTATTAAGCCATAACTGGTTATTTGGTTTGGGAATTCTTGTACACTATTCTTGTGGCTGGAGAGTTTGTATCATCAGCCACACCTAAGTTAAATTATGACATCATTTCTCCAGTCTTCAAAATAATAAAATTAGATTGATTTGGCTATTCAACTCTGAAGATGAGTTATTAATGGGTTTTAAGAACAGAGGTCTTGTTTATACATGTGGTTTTTGACTTCTTTTGGGAAATGGGCTCTTTTGTTTTGGTTTAGATTTTGGCTCTCTGAATTTCTCTGTGAGCAGTCCAAGCAGTGAGGATTTTCTGGGCTCTAGCACTCAGCAAACTTTGAAGTTCATTGAACGGTCTTAGAGCTGTCCTGAATGTAAGTTAAATTTGGTTTAGGTTTACTTTAGTTTCTGGAAGACGAAATAAAATAGGAAGTCAATAATTAAGCTGGGATAGTTTCTGTTGCTTTCACCCTCCACCACTACCCCTCAAAAAACCCCCCAAAAAACAGCCAATCCATGAAACACTTTGACAGCTTGTTGCTACTTGGAATTTATTCTTAAAGGAAATATGACACTGAAATGTGGTGTGGAAAGAGCTGATTGACCACCAGTGAGACAAGATTTAGTTTTTAAGTTTAGGCCTTGCATTCTGTTGATTTTGGTAAAAGTTGCTCTGTCACGTTCCCTGTCACTCGTGTCAGTTTGCATCAGCCTCTGCCAGAGTACATAGTTGGAAGGTGCTTGCTTATTCTCCCCAACAACTTAATATGTGAGTAATGAGCTGAGTAAGAAACACCTTTTCTCTTTGTGCTACCTCCAGCTTTTAGCAGAATGGATTTAATTTAGTTTTCATAGCCTCTTTTTTTTTTTTTTTTTTTCCTTAAGTGGGAACTGTTCGAAATGTCAGATTCATAAAATTGTGTCATGGATACTTGTGCTTGTTTTGAGAACTATGTGGAGAGAAGTAGCCTTGTTGTTTGGGGAGTTCCAAGCCTGGCTTTACTCCAAACCGGGGTGAAGGGCAGGGGAAAGGCCTTGGTAAAAGGGGAGGGTGTGTGCAAGGAGCAGCTCAGGCCCTGGCTGTCCCTGCTCGGCGCTCACCCTGGAGTGGGGAAGTGCCAAGGAGCTGATGGAGAGGGATGGGGGCAAAGCTGACAAGGTCCTGCATGCTCCTATATGATAGAATAGTGCTGCATAATGTGTTAATAATTAATGTGTTGAAATCTGTTGTCTGTGTTAGAGTACAGATATGAGGCCTCCCCCTAGAATTCAGGTGTTATAAAAGTTCAGTGCAGTTCTAGCAACTCTTTAGCAATATGAGAGAGGGATGAATTACTGGTTTGGATTCTTTAATGTTCAGATGAATTTTTGTTCATATTGCTCATTGTAAATACTGATGTGCCTACAGAATCTGGATTTTTATCTCAGTAAGCATTCTGAAAATTTTTTTACTTAATTAGGAATAATTGGTAAACTTAAGAACTTGTCTGGCAAGCTGAAAATTTGTTTTATTCATTTGTATTTCTTAAAATCATTGAATGGTTTGGGTTAGAAAGGACCTTACAAATCATGTAGTTCCAACCCCCTTGTCATGTGCAGGGATTCCTTCCAGTGCATGTAAAGGAAAAAACATTTAGACCTGAGACTTGCTAATTGTCCTCCTTCTCCTCACATTTGCATGATATGTACATTTTGTGCTGATAACCCTGAAAACCCTGAACGAACTGCTCTTGCTCCTGTGACTCCATGTGGGTACTAAATGTGCCTGCATGGATTTGGGAGAGAGGCTGTGTTTCTGCCCTGTGTTTCCATGTCTGACCTGTACTAAAGGACTGGTGGTGAGAAAGGCCTTTCTGCCAGAGTCTCTTGCCTGGCTGGTGTGTTGCTGAAAGCTTTTTTTCATAACCCAATGCAAGTTTTTTGTGTAATCCAACACACACCAGGGCCTTTTGAACAAAGGTATCTGTGAACTTTGTCACCCAGGCACCCACTGATGGTCTGTGGCTGAACATTTAAAAGAAGTGTAGCAGTTTGTTTAATGTACACATTTTTAAAGGCTCTTAAGTGCTCAGCTCAGAAACATGTGAGAATAATTATGATTTTTTCTTAGAGTAAATGAATGATAGACTCTAAGGATTCAGTCTTCCTTCAGAACGTAAAACTTCAGATCTAAAACTTCAGCTCTTCACTGTCCGAGAGATGATATAATGTGTGGGCATGAAACTAATTCTAGCCATCAAACTATCCAATTCCCTCCCCGGTGATGAAGAGGGATGTTGATTTGTCCTTTACAATGGATGACAGACACATTAAACTACTTTCAAGTAGCAGCTGGGCTGTTTTGTCCCTGCTTTTGTATGACTGTTTAATGTAATGGAATTCCTTTATCTGTGTGCATAGATAGACAAAGAAAATAAATGTAAGCTTAGAGGAGGTGTATGTGATTGCCAGTAATCTAAGATGTATTAGAATGCTTTGGCATTTACAGTGCTTATATTATTTCTGCCATTATCTGCTTTGTTAGTTTTATGTATCTTGCCATGTTCTTTCTGGTGTGATTTTTGTTTTGTTTTTGAAAAGCAGAACTGGCTGGCTTCAGTAGGTGTGAAGTAACAAATAGAACAATTCTGGTTGAAGTTGAGCTCTCAGTGCTGTTTGTGTCTCAACCTCCTGCTCAGGACCAGCTCAGTGTTGAGTTGGGACTGGATTGTTCAGGGTTTTGTTTTCTTGGGTGTCAAACCTACAGGAAGAGTCTGCACCCTCTCTGGGGCCTTAAACCTAAGGGAATATTTATTTTCTTCTATCTAGCTGGCACACACCCTGTCGATTTTTTACATATATTTTACTCTCAAATGTTTCATCTTTTAACAAGTCAGATGGCAAAAGAAAAAGGCTCCTGACTGGCAGTGGCAGTGCACAGACTGTGTGTTAGGAGGGAAGGAATAGGAGGTTATGCCTATAGGTGCTGGTGTGTGTGTGTAGCCTTGTGGAAGCTGAATGTGAGCTCTCCAGAAGCAGAAGAAAATGTTTAAGTGTGGATTTTTTGGGTGGGTTCTGTACAGTGTACAAGTTATCGATTTATTTATAGAGTAATAGCCAAGCTGCCCAGATGTGCTGAATACATTGTGATGGAAAAATACACTCGTTAATTCTTTGTGTACCAAACAATATTATTTTTCTTCCTTGATGCCTCAGAAGTATTTACCAGCTTTATTCTGGATTTGTAGCTCATAAACAAAGATGTTAATTTCCTACACACTCTGAATCCCTAAAGTTTTGGCTCATGGTTTTCCTCCTTTGTTATTCCCTTGTGGTGGTGCTTATCAAGTTGACCTCAAATAAGGAGACTGTACTGACTGAAGCTTTGGGACTGACCTCT
The DNA here is from genome assembly GCA_013399895.1 of Serilophus lunatus. Classification (NCBI taxonomy): domain Eukaryota; kingdom Metazoa; phylum Chordata; class Aves; order Passeriformes; family Eurylaimidae; genus Serilophus; species Serilophus lunatus. The sequence continues at coordinate 226,019 of VXBA01003500.1, read as the reverse complement.
TATCCTGCTTGGCTTCAGTTTGTAGGCTTTTCTTTGGCAGCTCTCCAGCCTGGGAATTAGCGCTAGTAGTATTTTCTAGGCTTAGTTCCAGTAAAAGAGATATTACTTTTATGTTCTCTTACATGAGTTTCAGGTGGAAGAGGGGCTGTAAACACTCAGATTTGCAGATAAGTCATATACATATTTATATTTTTCAAGACTGTAGTGCACTGCTTTTTCTGCTTTGTACTTTAAAGGTAGGCCCTTTAAAATCTAACTTGTCAAGCAGATCAGCCAGTGTAAATTACCTGAGTTCCTGTATAAAGAGAAAAAAACATACTAAAGCAGTCATAAGAATGTTATAGTGAGGGGAAAATTACTAAAAAGGGAAACTGTCCAATGTATAGTCCATTACTGTGTTGCTCAACCTCTTTGCTGTTGAAGCTTGCCCAACTGAAGTGAATAATTAGTAATGTTAATTTTCTGCACAGAAGGTTCTGTATCAATAAAGCTTGAATTTGATATCAAAGGTGTCTCTAGTAGTTGTTTTAGTTGTTCTAAGCAGACAAGGTAAACCCTCTCAGTTTTTACAACTTCAGATTTATCTTACTCAGTGAACAGCTTGCTCATTTTATATTCCTTAACTCCTAAGAGTAGACAGATGTTCATTCCATGGTCTCTGAAGCTTTCCCAATAGTAATTTATAGGAGGAACACTGTGGTTACACTTGCATGGGCAGCGTATCGGGATGACTAACCCTGGCAATATCAAGCTTTCTAAGTTTGTAGAGTTTTGCTTCCTCCTTCTCCCCCACACCCTGAATTGTTGCAGTGGTTTTCTGTGTCCCAGTTTACCTCTTCACTTCAGATATTTAAAATTCTCATGCCAACTTCACTGTCTTGCTGTGCCTCAAGTGATTGGCCTTGCACAGCAATGCAGTGTTAGTTGATACTCTCTCCTCTTTTGTTTGCATTTTTCTTTAGTCATATCAGTTCAAAAGTTGAATCATAGACTGTTGTGACAAGCAAGTCACACTGTAGACAAAACTCACGTGCTTGAAGGCTGCAAAGCAATGATAACATCTGAGATTACTGGGCTGTCCCTCCTAACATCAATCCCATCAGAAGGCAGGTGTCTTGGAAGTTCTATCATATGTACTTAGGAGCTTCTATCAGGTGAAAGTGGCTGTGTGGTTGGGATGAATCCAACAACTGCTGAGCAATGTCCTTTCTGCATTTAAGTGCTTAACACATTTTTGACATGCAGTAATTCATACAATTTTAGTCAGAGATTGTGTCAAGGAGATACAATATCTTAATGTTTCAGAAGAATAGCTGGGCTGTGTAGAATCTGAAGTCTTCTGTTTTTTTATAAAGGTTTGAATATTCAGCATAAAGACTTTGAGAATGTCATGTTTAAACTTGATTTTTTTTTGAATGATGGTACAGATTGGTTAACAACTGGTATTTCTTATCTTGGTATTCTTTCTAATTGAAGTCTGGAAAAAGCAATTTTCAGGCAGCACCTTGAAAATGCTTGGCCATGGAAGACATAAGATGTATATAATACATGCTTTTTGCTTGCTTATCTTCTTGATTGGGACTAGTTATAGATATTTCTTAAGTGTACAAGTTCTGGTTATACTTGTAGTACACTGGCACTGACTCTGCATTGTGGGCTCTATAAATGTTTGATTGCTTGGCTTCCCTTGTTGGTCATGTCAGCAGTGAAAGCAGTTAAGTCTTAAATTTAGACAAGTTTATGCTATAAAGACAGTGTGGTGCTTCTGCTGAGGTGCCCCCCTCTCCAAATCTTTCTCATCACTGGAGGAAACTTTTTTTCTTCCTTTAAACTGTCTTCTAAAAGGGCTGCTTTGCATAGGAGTTACAGGGAAGCCATAGAACAGACCATGCTTGGGGAGTTGAATGTGTGGTCTGTGTGAACAGCCCCTGGCAGCTACTGAGCCCCTAGGGAAAACACTCCTTGATCAAACCCCTGGTGACTGATCAGAACTGGCACAGTGGTCAGCAATAAAAGCAAAAGTCCTTCCTCCTCGTTCCCTGTTTGATACTTGTTTTTCTAACTAGGATTCAGTGTAAAAGTCTCACACATGCTTTTCTTTCCTGGAGTACTGTGAGTTTTGTTTGTTGCAATAAAATAGAGAGTTAATCATAAAGTGGATCACAAATACTTAAAGGCCAGGAAGAAACCCACATTAAGATTGTGCGTGCATGCATGGTAAAGGGAAAACAAACCACTTCTTTTAGGTGATGTATGAGTACATGCACAACCTAAAATTGAGGCTAAACTAATAGGATTTGAAGGGTTATTTAGTTAGGTGGAATACTGTAGGTTTATGGAGAGGAAAATTGTTACAGGGAATGGTTTGGTGATGTTGTGAAGAAGTTGGGTGTTGCTCTGGCTATCTTTTTGACAGCCTCTTAAGGGGACCATCCATTTAAATCTGTTTAAAGTTTGACAAGGAAACAACCCTATAGTAAGGGGAACTTTTGTTTGATAATTATCAAGGATGAGAATTTTTATTTGTGTATCTTTCCAATAGTGGACTGCTTGCTGTAATATATACAAGGTGTTGATCTGATCCATTAAATCATGACTTCAATTTCTGAAAAATATTTTAAAAGAAGGTGAAATAAAGCTTGTGGAAATTAGCAATGAAGTTGTATTGAGAGCAGCTGTGCAGTTTTCTGTTAGGGAATTCCAATAGCAATTCTTACTCCATCGTATTCCCACCAAAGTGGGGTGGGTGGCAAAGGCAGTGAGGAATATCTGCTCTTTTATTTGAAATAATCAGAAGTTCCAATTTCTGATTTAAAAGCTTTTTCCTGTTTGGTAGACAAACAAAACTTTCAATTCTTAATTTCTTGGGTATTTATTTAGAGAGGTAATTCTTTCTTAACGTTGTGTTGAGCTTCATTTATTGCAGTTAATGTTACTTGTAGCTTTATTAAGACTTTGGAAGCCAAACTGATGCAGCAGACTTGAAATCCAAGTTTGAAAAGAAACAGATGCCTGCTTATGTTTTTTTTTTTTTCTTTAGCTTGACAGAGCAGCAACAAACCCACAATATACAAATTAGCTTTAAGGCAATTTGAGATTTAGTGAAGTTGTGACTGTTTTGTCACTGTGTGCAGAGCTCTTACAACCCATAAGAAGTGTGTGAGGTGGCTCTTGCCACATAAGTAGTTGTTTTAGAAATGGTACTCTGGTACTTCCAGGTTACTGAAGTTCTGCAAGAGGTAATAACACTTGCCCACCCAGAGGGAAATGATGAAATTCAGGATTTCCCCCCTCCTCCCCCTCGAACCCTCTTGTGTAGCTACTTTGTTTTGATTGCAGCTTTGTACTTGTGCTGTAGGAATCACCAACTCTTTGCCCCAGACTAGACCTTGATTTCTATTAGCACAAAAATAGTTTGTTGGCAATAACTGGCAGTGGAATCAAATGGGAATTCATGAGCTATTGTTTACAGCTTCATTAAAATTAATTCTGGTAAATAAAGCATTTGAGTTGTTTCCAGATTAAGGTGTTTCTAAGCATATGTTAATATGATGAGTAGAAACAGTTTTGGAATGTTCCACTAATAAATACAGGCTTATGAAAGGAACAATAAACCCCTTTTAGTATGGGGAGAAAAACCTAACCTATGATTTCCAGTTAAGTGATACTGTGTAACAACAAGAACTTGTTAATCTAAACTGAAAATGCATTAGTAAATCAGATGAAGTTTTGACTGTGGTGTGTCCCCATTACAAACAAATTAGTAATTACATTATTCCCGTAGGTTACCTGTGAATATGATTAATGTTCAGTATTACATATTCTAGTGTGTTTTGGCAATATGGAAAGCTGAATGTTTAACAAGAACACAGTTTCCAATTGAAGTAATAAATCAGAGTTGTAAAGGAGGGCCAGCAGTGTGCTGTGCTCATCCACAGTCACTGAGGGACAGCCACTATCTTACTCCACGTGCTTTTGGCAGCAGGAGCCTCTTTATCAGCTGCTGTCTTTCCAGTCACGCTTGTGTTCACGTCTTTGCTACATGCTCTGCTGATTACCTTGGAAAAGGGCAATGCTGTAACTGTTCAACTGACCTTTCAGTTTATTTTCTCTTGTGTAATATGAAACATGAGCTAACACAATCTGAGTCTACTGATTTCGAGAAAATCTGTCGCTGTGTTTCTGCAGCTTTCTGCTCAGATGTGATGGAGTTTCTCAGTAGTTATATTAATTCAAAAAGAACTCCATCAACTTGCTTCAGATATAAATTTGCTGCTCTGTTGTGATGATTTTATAGCCAAAAGAGGGGCTTTAATCTACATTTTTATGCGTAGTAAAGACTACTTAGCAAGAGGGATAGTGAGACCATGACTGTTAAATGAAGAAATCTTACACCTAAACTGTTTATCTCGTAAACGTTCAGATGTGTAAAACTAAATGAATGAAGTATGCCACTGGCAAATTTGTTTCCTTATATACAGAGAAGTATATAGCACTCTCATTAGTTTGTAATTGCTGTTTTATTTAGATGTTTCCTCATGAAGGGAAAGATGTTTTTAGTGCTTTGGCACATGCAGAATTTACACAGTTGTGCCATTCTAAGAAGTTGTGAGACAGTGTAGTTTCACATGGGTTTTGATTTTTTTTTTTTTGTGTGTGTGTGTTTTTAAAGTAGCTGTATGCCTTGTTGTCATTAGAGGGTAAAAGAAAATGGCTTTCTTGTAGCAAGTGTTGATACTTGTGTATGTACTTATGTTGGAATTGATGCCTCTAAGTGGTTTGCTTGGCTTCTGATGGAAAGAAATTGCCTCTTGCTCCTTCTAAACACTAGTAATTTGTTACACTTACCCTGTGAGATGCATCCGTGTGTCTCTAATACTCTTAAGTGGGTGATAGATGAACAAACACATCAGGTGTGTGTCAGAGAGCCTCGAAATGTTGCAGGGACAGTTGTTCTTACAAGTGGGATTGGTTTAGATCAATCAGTGGAGCAATTATTACTAAATGATTGCATTAAGTTTGCATGTGATACATCTCGTAATTGGCTCCCAATTGAGAACTATGTGTGTTCCTTCTGGAGCTGATGGCAAAAACATTACAGCTGTCAAATGCTGGTAGAGCCCCTAAGTTGCCTTAATGGTTAAAGCAGGGAAGATGCTCTCCTGTACTGTGAAGAACTTTAAGTCAGCAAATAATCTCCTTCCTAAAAGATTACAGGACAGTATTTATCTGTATTAGACTTCATAGCTTAGAGGTCTTCACATCTCTGCTAGAAATAGCAATTGCTGACAGGATATCAAGAAAAACGCCGTAGTTTCTTTTTTGGCCAGTTTTTTTTGTCGTGCTTCTGTGTACCTGATGGTTGGTGTGGCTTGACTTGTATGTCACTGCACTTTAAATTACTCTGGAACGAGTTGATGCTGAACCAGTCCCCTTTTCCTGTATGAATGGCTTTCAACAGAAGACGTAATTAGGCATTATTGATCCCTAAGCGAATATTTCTTAATTTTTATAATGCTGCATTTAGTTTGAGCCACAAACATGTGCAAATGCTTTACCTCTTCATACTGAAATCATGGAATATCCAAAGAGAATTGGGAGTTATTCATTATCTGCCCAGTAGAGGAAAAATTGGAAGAGTTACTTTTGAAGTTTTTGCTTTTCTTGCTTGCTCTTGCAAGTTTTCTGCTGGATGTTCTTTTAGAAGCTAATAATAAAGCACTCTTCTTGGTAGGAATTGCAGCACAAATGGTTTAACTGTGAGTTACCTTTTTTCCAAAAAGGATCCCTAGTTTCTTTGAATAAGTTAATTTTCCTACACCTGAAAAATATTAATATCATTGGACAACCTGCAAAATCCCTAGTTTTCAGATGAAAATGTGTGTTAAATTTCCGAGAGAGGCAAACTACTGGTATAGGGAATAATCTGGGGAGCAGAGCAACTAAAACCTCTGGAAATTCAGATTTAGCTACAGAGAGCCTTCTAAAGATCATGAATTCAGAATCATGTAACACCTTTACTTTTAACTTACAGAAAAGCAAAATTAAATGGCCATCTTCTGGGTCTCTGTAATCATCAGCCATCATTGCTATCCTGGATTTCTAAGGCATCTCTCGGAGTTGTTCTAACACTTCAAAGGTTGCATATATTCAGATTGTCTTTAATCTATTGAAATGTGTATTAAAATGATGAATGGGACAGGATTTCTCTGTGCAGAAAGTGCAAGTCAGTCATTTACAGCTATGAAACTGATATAAGTTAAAAATACAGTAAATCTGCTGTTCTGGATTTTATCTACCAGTGAAGTCAAACTTACCTGTCTGAATTTTACTGTGCTTTTACTTATTATTTTCCTTAAGTGCGATCACTTTGTGTAATAGTCAAAATAGCCAAATAAAAAAATATGGTGGCAGGAGGTGGAGAAATAGATTTGAAAGCTCCTGTTTTTTCATTTGTCACTAGTGAGAACATGCTGTTTAAGAAGCAGCTGCAAAGAGAAGTTTGTTTCTATTGCAATAGAAGCCTAAGATTATATGGCATAACTCCAGTTCAGTGGGCCCTGATGCCTTTGATCTGCTGGACTGCAGAAATTTGCTTCAGGAAGAACCTCATCCATCTCATTCTCTCTTCCTTCAACCCATTCCCTTATAAGCAGTTGAGTGACCAGAGTTTGAGGGTAAATGGGAAGATGAAAATCAGGGACTCTGCTCTGTCTTTGGTGTCAGTGAAAGTGTTTGTAAGTGCATCTTCTAAGTGATTGCAGTAATATTAGAAAAAGATCATTGTGAACAGCCTCATAAAGCTATGGTTTTATTTCTAGCGCTGCCATCACTGTAAATGTTTGTATTTGCTGGAAAATGGAGGATTTGCTACAGAGACAAACTTACTGGGTGTTTTATTTCACATCCTTTTCCCTTTGGTGTCTGCAGAACTCAACTTTCCATATGGTAACCAGATACCATGACCAAAATGTCTCCTATTTGCTTTCATGCTTTGAATAGATTAGCATTAATACTGGGCCAATATGGTAGAAAAAAAACCTGGTGTGGACAAAAAACTCTACAGGAAGACTAGCTATTAAAATCAGCATCAGAAGCAGAAGAGGGGCTGAAGTCATTAATTTCAGTGTTGGCACTGCAGGTCTTACAATAAGTTTATTGACTGTCCTATAAACTGCAGTAAGAAGAGCTTTATAAAAAAAAGTACAAGAATGGACGTAAAACTGTCTTGAAGTTTTGCAGGCATCTTAGAGTTCAGCACCAGCCTGTTTAAACGAGGGTATCTTGTATGTTGCCAAAGCCTTTCTGGTTATATTAGTTTCTGTTTAGTCTACTGTGATGCCTGAGAAACTAAAGCTCATCTGGTTAAATCTGGACACTTGATATACTGCAACACCTTTTTGTTGTTTTACAAGGTGGCCAGGAAGGACTTAGTACCTCTGGCTGCTTGGAAGAATAAAGACCTGAAAGCTTTATGTGGAGCTCTTAGTCAGTGTTTTGACTTGCCATCAGACTTATTCAATAGTCTGCCAAAAGTCTTATTTCACTAGAACAGTTGACTTTGAGGAAGAAGCAGAGGCTTAGCTTTTTTATTCTTATGCTTCATGTTGAAGCTGCTAAGTTTAAACATGTGCCTGAGACTTTTTATGTGATCAGTAGTTGAATTAAGCCAGTGATTATAGAAACTGCAGCACCAGGAGTGCTTAGTATATCAGGGTTACCAGAGAAACAAAACACTATTTTTTGTACAGTTTTGAATCGAATTCTGAGAATTGTATTACCTCTACTGTGTAAGTTTTAGATCTATAGGTATACATAAGCCAGAACATTTGAGAGTGTTTCAGTGGTAGAAGTGTGAGGAATAAGTGCTCACTTGAACTGTCAATCCTTGAAGTGGCTACTGATTTAATATTGTCTTTACTTGTTCACTATGAAGGTTATTTTATTGGCACAATACTTGCTTTCTGGACAGCCATTATACTAATTCATGTTTGATGTTTTAATCCTGCTTCAGTGGAAAGTCAGCCAATGCCTACACTTCTATTGTAAGGCTTTAAACAAAGCTGCATATAAAGCATGGGATTTAAAGCAATGCTGTGTTACAAATTATGAATGTAACAATAGGAAAAGACTGTTGTGACCCTGTTTCAAATGATGTTTACAATTACCAGTATTTCACAATGAAATAGTGATGGAGAGGGGAAAAGTGCTGGCATAAGACCATTAGGGAACAGAATAGTACTTTGTTTCAGTCTAGGTGTATGTGTGCTTGGTGAAATGCAAAGACTGGGCTTCCTTTCCAGTAAGTCTGAAGAAAACAATTTCAGTATTTCAAATTTAAAAAACATTGGTCTGTTAACAGGGTTGAGATGAATGGATATGGGACTTGAAAAGCTTGCTTCTTCATAAGAACTCCAGGAGCAGGGAATACACCAAGAGCAGCCCCCTCCTGCTGACTGCACTTGTCAGATGTGTCATTGTACCTGGCTGTAGTCAAGGACTTCATGTTCAGCTTCTTCCAATTACTACACACCCTCTGTACCTGCAGTTCTGTGGCTCTTGTTGTTGCTCTATTTAGGGTTTTTTGTGTCCCAAAGGTAATGGCTGTACTTTTCAAGTCGTACTGGGGTATAGTTTTTACCTTATAATCCTCCTCAGTGTCAGCTTCAATGCCAGGAAATTGAAAAGTCTTAAGAGACTTTGCAGTCACTTGTTAAGCTGTGAGAACTTGAAGAATATGAAGGCAGGAGTCAGCTTTTTGTTGTGACTCACAGGTCTGGATGCTGTTGTTGACTCTATTCCCATGTCCAGAATTTTGAGATTCTGACCTCTGAAATAAGTCCAGAGCCGGTCATTTGTCATTTATGTCTTGGTCAGTTATACAAATATCTTTCAGTGTAGAGAGGATCACAAAGTTCAGTCTTATCAATCTAATATTTATTGCTCTGGTTTTAAGACTTCTATTAGTGAACAATATTAATATTTGGAACTGGTTCACAAAAACCCTTTTCCCTGTAATTTTCTGTGTGTGATCCTGTAACTTTGATTTGGAAGATTAAAGAACCCCAAAACTTTAACAAGCTTCAGTAATGTAGAAATTAATGCCAAAATTTCTTTGAAAGCGAAACCTTAAAATTCCCTAAATCTGGACATGAGCATGTGCTTAACTCAGTCCTTTCCTTTAAAGCAGTAACAGGCTACACTTTCTGCTTTACAAGACCTTTCTGGTGTTTTACAAGACCTTCTATGACAAGTAACATCGTTCTGTGTCCAGATGTGTTTCATCTCCCGAGATGAGCTTTTTGGAGTAGTTCACAGTACACGTAATTGATCCATTTCAGAAGTTCAGGGTTTTTTGTTACCTTTGAGCAAGCTACAGTTGTTTATTTAATAGTCTCAGAAGGTGTTTAAAAAAAAAAATAAAACCGAAGGCTTTCTAGATTAGAATTGAAGAACAACTGGGGAGAACGTAGTTGTTTCAAAAATCAGGAGCAGGAATACCTGAATTAACTTGGTTTGTCATAAGCAATGTGCTTGTGTGTAAACTGAAGGAACATTCTTGGTCAATGTACATGATGCTGTACTACTTTTTCAAAGTCTGGCCTCTATAAAAAGCTATTGTAAAAGTATTATACACCCCTAATCAACAATTCTTCTTTCTTGTCCTTCCCCTGCCTTCGAAATAAACTGTTTAACTGAGTATGAGCCTTGTTTACTTGTACCACAAAGTGTGCAAAGAATAGTTGTTTTTTATACTCAAGATCATTTTACATATTAAATGCCATGGTCTCTGTGTCATGGTTTTTTGGCTTAAACTCTAAATTTACTGAAAGGTAAAAATTGAGGCAGTGAGTGTATTCTTAGTGCTTCTATAACAAGAATCCAGAGCTTATATTGTGTATGTTACTGTCAGTGATTTTTTTTCCCAAAGATACAGAATCACATAATTGCTTTCTGATAGTTCCTTTTCATCCCTCCCACTCTGAAGTCCTGAGTTTGTGTGTGGCTTATATCCTCAGAATGAGATGAATAGGCTTGATCTTTGTTAGGGAGGGCTCACACTGAGGAAGAGGAGTGTGCTGCTCTAGGTTATGTGAAGTGTGTCGTGGCCTTTTTCTTTTCTACACAAATTTCAGTCCTTCACCATGTCCTGCTGTTTTTCTCTGGTAATAATGGCATCATTTCCTTATTCTGCAGCTTTCAAGGGTTTGTGATGGGCTTCTGTTTAAAGATGAAGCTCACTTGTTTCACTTCTTCCTGAATGTGGGAAATACCACATCCACCTGAAGGTGTTCTTAAAGCTGTGAAAATGGATTTGTGGCAAGAATGAGGAAGAAAAGATTAATTTTAATTAGATAACACATTCCAAGACACCCTTTCTATATTACCTAGATCCATCTCATTGCTTCAGTTGGATCTCTGGAGTTACAGCAGCTACTTTTAGCTTAATAGTTCCTGCTTCAGCTGCAGTGGAACGAGGTGAAAACAATTCATAAGACAGGCAGTACCTGTGTGTGTGTGGAGGGGGTAGAGAAATAGGAATTTGCAGGTCAAACTGCAAAAATGTACTTCTTGTTATATTTTCCTTGTTTCCTTTCCTTATGTTTTCCTTAACTGAGGAAATATATTTATATCCACACAAGAAGTATATGTATATAGCTAATTATACTTCTAGTATCGTATAACTAATACATTTTAAAGAAGGGCTTAAAATGGCAAAGCCAGTTTATTTTTCTTCCCTAGGAGAACTCTTGAATGATGGAGTAATTTGCTTCACAAATGGCACATGTTGAGCTTTTGAGGCTGTTTCAGCTTGCTCTGTGTTTCTGTGTTTAAACTTTTGGCCAGTATTTGTGGTTGCAGTTGGTTAAAACGTAAGTCAGTCAATTGAGTTTGTATCTGCATATGATACCCTTAGAGTTGGAAATCTGACAATGTGTTCTCCCTCAAGCACTACAAGTGGAACTGATTATCAGGGCAGTGGTAGTTCACAGTGGTGGTTCACAATGCGCTTCTGAGGATTATACTCCTGAGCAAATGTTAAGGGAATGATGCAGGTGGATGGGCAAACAAAGTTCTGAGTGTATGTGCTATGGTACATCCTCGATGCATTTTTACATCTTACTCTCTTTAAAAATGAGCATCACTCCTCACAATAAAAACCTGCTGGGAGATTAACCTTGAAAGTAGTCATAGCACTCTAAATTAATATAGGTAATCCTATTTGCCTAAACTAGTAATTAGACATTTTAATCTTCTACTTTGAGCTAATTAAGGACCCATTCTAAATCAAAACTTTACAAGAAATCACAGTGCTGTCTAAGCCCTGACACTGCAAACAGGCTACTTCTTTTATTCTTTAACCAGCAAAGTATTATCCCATAGTGCTGGTTTGCTTCACTACTGTTTCTATTTCCCTTTTCAAAATAAAGGAACTTTAATCAAGCAGACAAGTTGTTTTTGCTGGGGTTCTTATTAGTTTTTATACGGTTCAGAATACTCCTTACCATTTGTGGAAAACACAAGCACATTTCTAACTCACCTCAGGAGTGCCTTATTTAAAAGGAGAAAGACCTGTACAGGTAGCATTAATTAAATGCTCAGCTGCAGCTTTTAACTGTGCTTCTGCACATAATGGCTCACATTTCACATAGTCAGAGTTGTTTCTCTTGTTTGTATTGTATACTGGATGTTACCATCGATTCCAAAAACACAGTTTGAGGAAACTTAGCAAAATATGTCAAAAACCTCTAAGCTGTTACTAGAAAAAGTTTTATTTTAGAGATTTAGGTCTTTTTAAGTCCTGCTGGTATAAATAGAGTATGGTCCAAATAATTATTTCTGTATAGCTATAATTTTTTTCCAAACTGTTGCAGTGTCAGCATCTGCAAAGCATTGCTGATTGTCTTTATAAAGAGGCTGCCTAATGAGATTTCTGCAAGAGCCAGGCTGGTTTGTCCACACTGACATGCTGTACTGCAAACTTTTCAGTGTCCTGAGGTTGTCTGTCTATTAAAACTGGCTGTGAGACATGTAGCAGGCCTATACAGCTCTCCCTAGGAGGCTTGTGTCTGATATTAAGAAGATGGAGGAAAAAGTGCTTGGCTGTTAGAGTGTGAAGTTCTCCTGTTGTGTAGTAATTCTAGGATTTCTGGACTGCCAATGAGGAGCTGTAGTCTTAGACTGAAAGTGCAAACTGTTCCTACAAATAGAGAGAGTACTGACAAATGTGAAGATTGCAACTTTGGACAATGTAACAACTATGGAAAAATGGTATGGTTTGTATTTGATTTTTTTTTTTCTGTTTCAGTAAAGAGCAGTGACTCTGCAGTCCTAAGGCAGCGTGTCAGCGTGGGTCACTTAACTTTTTAAAATATTTTTACACTTGTTTAACATAAGAAAGGCACTTATTAACCTTTCTAAACAATGTTCTCTATTTTCATTGAAAGGTATTCTCTGTTTTATAACCACTTGAAGAACATTGAGGAAAGTGAAGGAGGCCTTGATAAGTTTACAAAAAGTTACAAAACCTTCGGCGTTAACCAACTTGCAGATGGTGGAATATATTGTAAAGAGTGGGCACCAGGAGCAGAAGCAGTGTTTCTTGCAGGTGACTTCAGTAAGTATTCTTAGGAATATTTCTTCTCCCCTGCACTGTGTTTTTACAGCAATATCCTCTTCTTTTAAAGACAGTTTTGTAGCAACAATTAAATTCTGATGGTAAAACGTGTGTCATGGCTTAAATGAATATTTTCTCCTACATTGCAGTAGCCTGTGAAGGTATGTGTTTCTGTTGTATGATCAGTATTATGAATCTTCTTTTTACTTTTAATACCCTTAAGGCAATGACTTGTCACATTGCAATTTTAGGCTGTGTCTAAACTATCTGAAATTCTTATAAAGCCCTGTATTTAGGCTTTTATAAAACTGTATGCAGAGAAGCAAAACTAACAGTCAAATAATTTGCTTTCTCTTATTGATCAGCAACAGTGGTGTCTATTGACAAAGGCCCATGAGACTTTCACCCATCATAGGAGTGTTACCAAAAGTTCTGATGGAAAATGTTAGCTTAAAATCAAACTAAAATACTAATGAAAGAATAATTATACTGCTTTGAGGGGAGGAGAAGGAAGGATGTTAAGAGTGGGAAGGTGGCAGATTTACACGGAAGAATTGCATTGCTTGCTCTGAGAACCAGGAAAACTATTCCCTGTGAATCTGGATCAAAAATATAACTTTGCTTCTTATTCAGAAGGCTAGCTACAGTCAAATCATGTTCTGCACATTCCTAAATGAAAGGGACATGCATCATTGCTCTTAAATCCTGCAGTACTAGTTCTTCTCTCTCTCCTTTTTGTTTGAGGTTGTGGAGAGCTTTGTTCAGTTTTTTTCCTTTCATCTCTCTACTCTCTCTTCAGGGTTAGGTATTAGTCTATCAAGGTACTTGATCTTTCATTTCTGGTTCTTACTGAGCAAGGACTTTATCTGTGAAATGATTTTGTTCATTTAACTGCATCTCAGAAGCAAGCAGTGTTATTTATCTAATTTTGATTTTGCAGAAGAATTGATCTGGGGAGTGTTTAGTGTATGTTACAAAAAAGTGTATGAATTGGCACTTTGAGGCAATTAACTACTTTTGCTTAAACACCAAGTTGAATGTAGAGTATTCCTTATTCCTTGTACTTATTTGTGGAGACTGTTGAAAGGACAAACTGTATTTAAGGAAGTCATGAACTTGAAATTGTATGTATTTAGATGCCTTTAGAAGAAGGCTAACTGCACATGCCACTTTTGTGGTATCTATCTGGTGGTGCTTTCTAAAGTAGTGAGGTTAAGCTGCTGTAAAAATGTGTGTAATAATAAAGAAATAAAGTGTTTTTCAGATCCATTAAGAAGTTTGTCAATACTTCACAGCAATCTGCTTTAATATTGTTTTCCCACAGTCCCCAGATCAATACATTTATAAGTAGAATGAGCAAAGCAAAGTATTGAAATATTTGTTGTTGTTCTTTGTTTTCCAAACAGAGCCATAAAATGCATCTGTATTAATTGTAGGGGGATCTGCTATTCATGGTGATAATTTGAATCTAATGACAATGATAATTTAAAAAAAATCTTCTGTTTTTGTGCAGGAGATGAACAGAAAGGTTATTGCAACACCATTTTTTGTCCATGATTCTCTTTGCTGTGGTTAGCCTAGTTAACCATAGGTTGAGAAGCTTTCCTTGGAGTGCTCCTGGTCATTTTATTGGAATACACATTGATAAAAGTACTACACTAACCTATTTTATTTTAGTATTGGAATCAGATATGTCCTCTGGTTCAAAGCTGAGTAATAAGTCATGTATACCTCACCTACATAGTGGTGATTTCAGTTATCAACACCAACTGCAAGACAGCTGGATGAGGTTATTTTAACAGCTTAACTTTACATGTAAAAAGATGCTGAGAATTCTCTTGCTTACCCCTCCTTTATTTGCTGCAGTTCCACTCATTGCTCAAGGTTTTCATGGGATGTGATGGGTGTAAGTTAAATTACTGAGAACAATTGAAGACGAGAATGCATTTGTTTTCAATGTATCTTAATAGATGGTAGTTTTAAACATAGACTTTTAGTAAAGTATTTAATATTTTGAAAAGAGGCTATAACTGGTTAATTGGCTTATATGATTGGGGGAGGGAGGAAGTGTGTGTGTGTGTATATATATATATACACCAGAATACAGTAGCTAAAAATTGAAATGGTTTTCTAATCTCTACTTCATTTAAAATATTTGATGTAATAAATCATATGGAGCAAAAATTTTTTTAGAGTAGTTCTATCTAGACACTAATGTGTCAGTAAGTAGTCAAAAAAACTGAAAAAAATTGAATTTTAATGTAAAAACCCTGTTTTTCCTATGCATCATATTTAACAGTAGAACATAACAATAACAATCATAGTAAATAATAATAGTAAAAGTCATAGTAAAGTACTGACTCCCAAAGGGGATGATAGTGTATGTGGAAAATCTACAGGAATGGAATATTGTCATTCAACTCAGATGAGCTTTTAGAAATATTCTGAGGAGAAATTGGTTTGCCAAAACCTAAAACTTAGATTCAGATTAATACAGATATGTTTAATTAAAACTGAATCACTTTAATCTTTATTTAAGCTTTCAGTCAGGTTAAAGTCTCAAACTATAAACTCATGATTATATTTTATTTAAATTGGATATTAAGATGGCTTTTAATATTTTTTTAAATAAAATTTTTTCTGAAGGGGACTGTAGTGGAACCACATCAGTGGAAGTTGGAAATCTTATATAAGAAATAAACACTGAACTTAAATGTCAGGAGGTCTTTAGGTTTTAAAGTGAAATAAAGTGGTATATAACACAAACACAATTCATGCTTTGTTTTTGGAGTTGGAATGCAGTTTTATCTTGGTGTTTTCCATAATAATATGGCATTGTCTCCAAATCTCTTAGATGCTTGATGGAAAGACACAAAATATGAATCCCTGCTATTTAATCTTAAATTTATGGGGATCAAAACCTAGTAAAAATTATAATGGCAAGTACAGACTGTGTACAGAAACCTTGAGTTTCTTTCAGAATTTATAATTAAACTGATAGTTGATAATAGCTTTATTATGAATTATGCTTAAGATAAGCATGAATTATTTACTTCTCTAAATGTGAGGCCTTGGTCCTCTAAATGTAACATTTTGTGAATTACTTTTATGCCTTATAGCAGATGGTGAAAGCTTTGCTATTAAGGTATTTTGACTCAAATTGTGGTATTTTTATGCTTCCTCTGGGAAATTCGTAATGAACAATAGATAAATTCTTAGTATCACCCTGCATTCCACGAAAAAAGCTAGAAACTAGTAATAGCACACAAATCTGTTTTGGAGAATTGAGAAACACAAATGGAAGAAAATCCTAATACTTTCAGAGTTGGTTTTGTCTCTTTAAAACTCCTTAAATGGAGAGAAAAAAGTATTGTAACTGTTGGTATTCTAGTATGATGCTTTACTCAATCTGAGAAGTATTAAATGAGCATCCAAAACCATTAAGATTTGTCAATTAGTACTTTCAGCATCTCAGTAAATCAAGTGTATGAGGCAATCAGTCAGCTGAACTTCCTATGGTAGAGACAGTATCAACATTATAGGTCCCTTAAAAGCTCTCAGTGATAACACTGAATATTTCATTTGTGTGCTGTGTTGCTGAGGAACTCTGCAACTACAGGCAATTTATTGCTACTTTACAACTGACTGTTTCAGAATAAGTCACAGAACTGGAAGTTTTGAGGCTAACCAAGTAATTTATTTGGGAATTAGAGCACTCAAAATTGTATTTGGCTGTGCAGAAGCTCAGTAGGTTATCTGTAAACAATTTTTTAATTAAAAAAAAAAAGTTACTGGCACTCAGAAGCTTGACAGAGTAAGTATGCATATGTTAATTTGATATAATACATTGTCAAATTTGTTGTTTCTATTCTTTATTTCCTTTGTTCTTTTATCTGCCTTCCCTTCTTCCCAGCTAACATTAGATCTAAATTGTTGATCACTCTGGAATGTCTGTTTGATTTGGTTTCTGCTTCCTTTTCCTTGCACTAAAGGGGAAGGTTTCTGCTGGGATTGGAGGATAGAAGGAGGGAGGGCTGCTTGGTTTTGTGTGGATGTTTGTTTTATTAAACTTTTATAGGCCTTCCTCAGAGTGAAGAAAGGAGAGCTTAAGCCATTGGCTTTCATAATTCAGGTATCTGACAAACAGAAACTTTTCATATCAGAATATTTTGGTTTGTTTTCTCTATACTTATACTGAAATGGTTTCTACATACTACTGTGATATAATACTGAGCTTTTTACTGCTTCTTTCAAAGATTTTTGTAGAAAAATACTGAAGTTTGGTGAATAAAGTCAAAGAGTGAAACTTCTGAGGCTACAAATGACTGAAGGCAGTAGGCTGAATTATAAGCTGGTATTAATATCCTGGGAAGCTCCTATCTGAAAAGTAATGACACTTGTTTTTATGTCAGTGTTTGAGCTTTTTAATCACTTTTTAAGCAGATTATGTTAATGATCTACTATTGAGCTGTTGGAAATAAGGCAGTGTAGGAGAAGAACAGTGTAGTGTCCTTGGAGAATCTCTCCATTTATGTTCTGATTTCTTATTCAAATCAAATGGAATAAAGGTATCTTGTTGGGATAGTGGGATTTTGATGCCCTTTCCCTTGTCTGAACTGCTACTTGCCTGATACACTTTCCTCAAGGACACTGTGTGAATGCTGGAGTCTTTATTCCCTTTAAGCGTCTTTCAGTTGACCAGAAAGTATGTGGAGTATGGAGATATAATTGCTGTAAGAGATGAGTTTATTTCACTTGAGAATTCAACCTCAGTTTATGAAGGCTTTTCACTTTTGAAAAAATAGCTACAGCAATGCACTGCTATATCAGCTCATAAATGGAGAAAGGCAATGGTTTAGTTAAAATACAAGAAGTACTCCTTTCCTCTATGAGAAAGGAGAACTGTTTAAATTCTGGTATGAAACTGAGTTAAGCTATGAGATTCAAAGCTATATAGTATTTATTTGTAATTGTGAAAACAGAACCAGGAGATTGAATAAGAAGTCACATAAATTATGATTTAGCTGGAAGTATTGCACTTAAATTGAGTTTTCATGAAAAACAGCAGAACCCAAGACATTATAGCTTTGAATTCAGTTCTAGATTAAAGCTCAGTTTGTGGTTCTTTAGCGTGATAAGGGTGTAGTTCTGAGCAAGAAGTTCCCTTGTGCCTCGTGTTGCTGAGGTAGAATCTAATGTTGAATTATTAGTCTTGTTTTGGGAGATGTGATCACAAGTACCAGGCTGTTGAAGATCTCTTCCGTATTGGAGTAAGATGTGTCTGGGGCCTGAACTTCTGTAAGGAAGCTCTTATCTTTGTGTAGGGCTTATGGGCTTTCTGTGTGGGTGTGTTTTTTTTTCCTAAATTCTATTCAAGCTGATTATTTGAATTTTTACTGGTAGTCTCAGCCTTCTTCTGTTTGTAGCTATTGGCAGAGTCTTTGAAGTCTCTGTTCTCAAACTAAGTTATTTCTTTTGACTTTTTTTTTTTCCAGCTTCATGATAGCCTGATAATCAGTTGTTGGTTGGGTTTGTTTTTTCTGTTGTTCCCTAGGGCATTTTGAAGAAAAATCTGAAAACTAAGCAGTAAAACTGAGAAAAGCCTGAGCCACTTCCTCTTTGAAGGAAGCCTTCAGTTTACGGGATGATTTAAGTTTGTATGCTTCATGCTGTAATACAAAGCAATATTTTCTGTTACAACCTTCATAAATAAGCTCTTCTCCAGGGAAAAGTAGTAAACAGTGGTTTTAAGTAGAATCATCTGGGGCAGGTGGGTGTTGTTTTTGCAATTATTTTTGAGTCAAGAACCACTGACACACAATTCATGAAGGACTGTGGCTGGGAGCAGGAGGGATTATCAGATGCATCTGGTAATTCCAGCAGGTGGAGGGTGAAGTTTAAGCAATTTGGCCAGGAATATTGAATCTGTCTGTGGAGAGCAGGGATATTTTAGTAGGTTGAGATGCAACCATTCCCTCTCTGAAGGAGGGAACAGATGTGGTAGAGAATTTTTTTCAATGTTAGAATTCAGTGGTTCTGGTGTAAATAATGAGATCCATGCGGTATCCCTGGGGTGAGTTGTGTGGAAAATGGGTGCAAGACCTTTTTATCTGTTACTCTTTATTTTGCTCAGTATTAGTGAATGATCACCTGACATATTTGGATCAGTTCATGCATTATAGTCAAGAGGTGTAATTCAATTGGGAAGCGTTTCCTGAGAAACAGAAGATGATCAGATATCTGAAAGGAGAAGGAGACTGAAAGAACTAGGAGGAAATCCCATAAAATAGGTCTTGACCCATAAATCCTGATCAGTTCTTGAAAGCTGTTTTCCTGCAACTTCTCAACATTGTTACATTTTTCATCTTTCTTCTGTTTTGTGATTTTTGCCTGAAATGTTCATTTCAGACAAACTAGCTGTTTATAGTTGAAAAAAAAAATTAACCTTCTTTTTAAGCCACAAAATCCTAGAGATATATTCTACATTATTTGCCATGCCCTGAAATGGAAGGGGTTGGTCTCTTCTCTCAGGCTCCCAGTGACAGGACAATAAGACACAGTCTTAGGCTGTGTCAGGGGAGGGTTAGGTTGGATATCAAAAACTCTTTCACAGAGAGAGTGATTTCCCATTGGAATGGGCTTCCTAGGGAGGTGGTGGAGTCACCATCCCTGGATCTGTTTAAGGATAGGATGGATGATGAACTTAGTGACGTGGTTTAGATGGTTTCAATGATAGACTGGTGTTGGGTAGGTTGTTAAGTTAGGTAAAAAGTTGGACTTGATGATCTTTGAGGTCTTTTCCAACCTTGTTAATTCTGTGTAAAACATATGTATTAGAGTGTGCAAATACTGCCTATAGTTTGCAGTTTAGACCTTCAGTTAGGGTGTATTGCTTTTTTATTAAGGTGTTGTTTATTTAGTGTTGGTCTTAGTAGACGTTTCTTGCGTTATTTTTCGTGACTGAAACTAGTAAAACCAGTAGGGAGGATCCTTGTAAGTTTTACTAATATACAAACTCTTCTGCTGTTAATCAAGCAATAGTTTAATAATAATTTTTCCGCTAATATCCGTAATTTGTCTGCACTATCCAAATGTTTTGATCGTGATAAAAACTTATCTAAATTGTGCATTGAATTAATTGCATTTGCTTTACTCTCTGCTGTAAAATGAATAGGCACTCGAATATTTGTCTTGCATAGTTATTTTTGTCACATTGACTAGGCTTGTTTGTACCTTTCAGTTTTCTTTAAAGATTAGCAGTTTTCAGGTTTAAACATCTGTGTAAGTGCAACAGGCAACTTTGAAAGCAGTCCTTCTCTGAAACTCAAGGCAACCATTTTTAGAGAAAATTAACTTTTTTGGGGCACAGTAGGTAATATTTCTGACTACAGATATTTAGGAAAGTACATATGTTGATGAATATAACTTCACTTCTCTGCCTCCCCTGTTGGGATTTACATGGTGGCTAAAGTGATGGTCCTGTTCCAGTTACATGTCCAGTTTTTTATTGAGTTGCTTTTACCTTTGACTACCATCTTTAGTAGCAATGTTCTTTCATATGAGCCAAAGTTAATATTATTCAACTGGGAGCTGCTTATTTCTCTTTCACTGAGATGTGGTTTTTGATTGGGTTTTTAATTGCAAGAAGCCATGGCATGCAAATAGATTAGTATGAAAGAAGATTGGCTTGTGTTTCTTTAATGTCTTGTAATTCAGTTTTCTGTGTTGACTGGTTTCTTTTCAGTGATAGACATGTTTCAAGGCAAAAATAAAAGGAAAATTTTTGAACTTGACTTGCTATTTCCTTCTAGCCTAGAAATGACTTAATTACCAAAGTGTGTCAGTTCAGAAGCAGTATATTCATTCTTTCTTATGAGTCAACCTCGAGCATGCCTACAGACACACAAGACCACCTTGGCAGATCAGTTGGGTGTGTCATACTGACCAATCTTGCAGGTCTCCAGTGCATGGTAAATTTTTTGTAATGAAAAAGGAATCTTCCTCAAGACTTAAAACTGACATTTCATGTCACGTTTCCTGGCTGTGTTGTCATTGTCTGGTATTACCTGGTTTTCTACCAAGTTTGTCTGCGGTTTTGCCTTGATTTTTCCTGTGTTTTACACTTTCTAATCTGCCAAGTTAATGTATTAAATGAGGGAGTGAGCAGTGTGTGTGTCTAAACCTGGTTTGAGTACTCAATTTATTTAAGCTGGTTTTGTCTACATTTTGTCCACTTCCTCTCTCCATAGTGGTATAACAAGTATTTCTGCTGACTTGTTTAGGATGTGAGGTTTCTGTTTCTAAATCTACCTTAAGCATGACTTTTCAGCCACTGTTTTTCATATCACCATGATTTTATGGTGTTAAAAACAGTAGGTTTTCTTTGGGGGGAAGGAGGAGATTATTTTGATTTTGATCAAAGAAGGTGAAGTAGAAATAATTTAATCACTGTTAAATGAAAATTGTCGCTGGGAAACCATGCTTGAATTTTGTACATTTAATTTTACCTCTTTTGGGTATGTATGATAGTGTTTGTGTCTGCTTTCACTGAAGTTAACTCTGAAAAAGATGGAACACAATGTTATACCTTTGAATTGTAATTGGACACATTTAAAGATAAATATTTTGTATTATTTCTTATATTGTAGATGGCTGGAATCCATTTTCTCATCCATATAAGAAGTTGGAATATGGGAAGTGGGAGTTGTTCATGTCACCTGGAGAAGATGGCTGTCCTCGTGTGCCCCATGGATCAAAGCTAAAGGTGTTGGTTCTAGACTTACTCTAATTCTTGTAACCCTTCTTGCTCTGTTTTCTTTTAAGTAACTTTCTTTTAATTGTTCAAGGAAACAAAATCAGTTTTTCCATTTGTGCAAAGTAACCTCAAGGAGTGAAGAATTAATCATCACAAGGAGTTAGATTTTTAGGAGTGTAGGCATGTGTGGCTGAAACGTGGATGCAGTGTAGTGTATCATTGTTACAAGTTGAAAACTATTTGCATATTGATAACTTGAAAAATCAGTAATTTACAAATTTTTTTTGTATTTTTTGCAACTACTTGAAGTTAAGATCCCATTCAAATCCTAGTACCTTGGTAATTTTTGTGATTCTTTTAACCATGGCTTTTCCAGTGATCTATTTGTGTTACTTTGACGGTGCATGCAGCTGTGGGCAACTTACACTTTAGCAATTACTTTAGCAATAAAGGAATTAAGTGAGTCAAACTGAATATAGTTGTATTTCATGACTGTCTGTGAGCATAAAATCTTTCTTCCAGAAATTACAGAAAGTTTGTCTGAACTGTCAAATGCCACAGTTGTTATGCTTGGTGCAGATATACATAATGACAACTATCAGCTGAGTTGATTATTTCTGGGTGAATATTGATTTAAGTTGGAGATGTATTTTGTTGCAGTTAGAGCTTGAATTCTAGAAATACGGGATGCTAATGGGGAACAGTAATGAGTAGTTAAGAAACGTGCTGGAATTGTCTATAGAAAAGAAGAATTAAGAAACTGGTAGCATTTGTGTAATACCACTACATTTTCAGGGCTCCCATCAACAAGACTAACATACTGAAAAAATTTTGTGCTGAAAATCAGCTTAGGGAAACAAGAAATCTTTTCTAACAAAGATATGTATGAAAATGCTCTGGAAATACTTACTTAATGTGTGTGCTTATATCTATGCTTTTTTATGGTTTATGAAATCATCCCAGTAATAAATATGGATAAATTGAAATTTAGGAATAATCATTCAAGGACGAGAAAGCTGTTTTTATTTTACAGAGTAGAAATGAAAACAGTTGTCTGCTGCTCAGCAATGTGGTGATTATGCAGTAATGTATGAGAATGTGGAATGGTTATTTAATATTTTCTATGGTTTTGAGATGTAAATAGCTTAGATCTTTTTGATTGTTGCTAAATTTACCTTCTGTATTTTATCTGCAAAACTATTGACCTCATTTACTGTGGAATATTCTTTGCTTTGTGTAGGGATAAGAGATTTGAATGATGTGTTGATAATTGTTAGCATAACAGCATGAAGCATAGATTCTCAAATGCATTTGGACTAACTTAAGATTACTTTTTTGTCTGTCTTCCGACATAATTACTGGTCATATCTCCTATTTTTGAAGTATAGGTCTTGATAATACTTTCTCCCTATTCAGCATTTTCTTTGAAATAGAAACTCCATAAAGCAAAGATTGCATTGTACATAATTTGTTTAGTATGCAGAATTTTTTGACTACTGATTGCACTTGGTACTAATGTACTAGTAAGATGAATTGCTGTGGCTCAGTAGTTGCTCCGAGTTTTCTGAAAAGCCATAAGATACCCTCTGGCAGAGTAGAATGTGTGTTGGTTTTCTTTTTTCTTTTTTACCCTGCCAGTTTAATTGTGCTTTTCCATGGCCAATTTTAAGCCAAAGTGTGCAGTTGCCACTCAAAATACCTCATTGTCTCATAGACTCCTGAGGCAGGACTGTCTATCTACGTGTGAAATAGGTTTATTTTTGAGTGTATTCCTTAGAAAACAAACCAGCGTTCAGAGACTTGGTTCACAAGTGTACAGTCAAAACTGGTAACTTTATCTACGTGAAACTACTCCCAGCCTCAGCTGTAACTTTGCTAATAACCTGTTATGACACTGTTTTTGTTCCATGGTGCCTGCACAACTGAATCTAACTCTTCGCAATGTGTACTTGTGTAGTTGGATGATATGACTAATGTAGAAAAAGGCTCTAGTTAATGTAGATCAAAATGTCACAAAAGCTGGGATGAGGTTGGAATATTCACATGGTGGGCATCTACTTCACCCTCGTGCTACGAATGATCTCCTTATCCTCTCTTCCACTAAGGGGGTCAGAAAACTTCTGCTTTTCTGTAAGTTTTATTCAAACTGTGTGGCTCTGTTAGACTGTGATCGTTCATAAATGTATGTATTTTTGGGAACAGGAGGACCTGTGTATCAGAGCACAGTTCTGCAGGTCTTTGTTCTTGTAGAAGCTGAAAATATTGGATTGTCTGGAGATGGAAATTACCATGCAGATGGCAGAGGTAATGCTTAAATACACAGGCACTGGTGTCTGCACTAGACTAGGCTACACAAACTCTTTTAGCAAAGAAAGTAAATCCTGTTTTGCTTTACTGAAGAAACTTAAGGGGACAACAGGTTTTAAAAGTTCTTTACCAATATGATTCTTATGCAGTGACTAATCTGTTCTGGAGAGGAAGTCTCCTCCAGAAGGTTCTTATCTTTAGCTTCTGTCTATACTCTTTTCATCCTCAGCTCTACACAGGCGAGAGCCAAGTTCTGAAATGATAACAAGGTCATTCCTTTTAAATAAGTAATATCTAAGCCAGAATGGGAAATGGATAGAGTGTAGCTGGTGACACTAATTTAGATCAGGTCACAAAATGTTTCTGTAGGAAAATAAATGAGGAGCAGAGGTCAAACATTTGACTGTTTTCAATAGTAGTAGAGTGTCTGCTGTAGCTCTTCAGGCAATTTTCTCGTAAGTAAATATAAACAGCGAAGAAAAGGAGTAATTACAAAACCTGCTGTAAATCTTCTGACACTTTCCTATGTGAAGAAATGGATGCTTATGGCAGTTGAGTGACTCCCTCGTGGATTATGACATCCATCTAAGGTTACCTGATAGAAAAAGGCATCTATTTTTCTTTCTCCCATGGATCAATTGGGAGCTTAGAGTGAGTTAAGTGAACAAATACAGTTGCTGTTGTGGTTTTGTGATGTTGGCTTTTAAGCTTCTTACAGATGTCACAAGGTGAGCACAGATTAATAACTCAAACATCAACTTTATGCTTTAATAAGCGAAGCCTTTTTACCTTTATTTATAATGAGGTGGTTTGAAAGGTGGTTTTCTTTAAACTTTAGCATGTTTGTCATTCCTTAGTGGTGGCAGCTGGGTTGCAAGTGTGCTGGTAGTCTTTCATGGCTAAAAATGATTAGGGATTTCCTCTACTTTTGGTATTCTTCATTACCCTTATACAGGACAAAGCGAGCTTTAGAAAAATTAACATGGATAGACTTCTATAGCAAGTCCCACTGTGGGTTGTCTTATGCATGCAGGAGTTCAATCTGTGTTCCATTTTGGTTTTTTACTCTTTTTTTATAAATGATTTTTCCAACTTCTTAGAAGTACCTGTAAATTAAGTTTTTCCTGTAGTTGTCAAGAAACTAATTTTGAAATATTGTCAGTGGATTTTAGATATGGAGATAGTACTGGTAAAACCTGACATGTTAGTAACTGTAGGGAAATTATTTAAATATTATTTATAAGAATGCCAAGGAATGACACAGAAAATGCAGAACAATTAGCAAATTGAATTCCTAGATGAAAACTTCCAAATTCATGGCTAATGATCAAGTTCTAAAATATTTTTCACACAGCTAAATAAGAAATGGTGGCAAATATTGGCAATTATGATTGAGCTACCCGCTGCCTTGGAACTTTGAATGGGAATAGAGCTGTATAGTAGAACCACCAAGTTTTCTTTCATGAGCTGGAGAGGATCTATTAAACAAGTAGTGGTTATTCAACTTTGTAGTAATGACAGTAGACCTGTGATTTCCAACATTATTGACAGAACAAGAATTTGATGTATTAAACTCATCTGGCACTTTATCTGACAATATACTGAGTAGGTGCATGAAACTATATGCAATTAAACATCACTTACATTGAACTAGATTTCATGAATATATGTCATGCTGGCTTATTTCTCTTGAGATATGAAGGTAAGAGTCAGGATGGCTGACATGCCTCCATAATGCAACTTTAGCCTAGAGCAAGGTAAAGATTAGGAAGTTGTCTGTAAAAGATCAGTGACCTGGTTTGTTGGGTTTTTGTTACGTTTTAGAAGCCATATGAGATATTACAAAGGGTAGCTTTCTCAGATAATATTTACGTAATTGAGAGTAGGTCAATAAAAAAGACAAACACCAAAACCTATTTTATAAGTAACTTTGGTTTTTAACAGATCATTTCTGTATACCGTAGCAGCCTTCATAATTTCTTTGTGTATGCTCACTGAACAAATAATGTACAGCTCAGGAAACAAATAACATAGGATTTTCCTGGAAAAACACCTCCAAAAATGGTGGAAACTTCTTAAAAGCTCAGCATTCCATTATTTGCTGGGTCTGTCTCCTTTTCTCCATCACACGTCTCTGTGTATGTATATATATCTATGTCTTTTTGCTCATAGTTTTTTGAGGGACTATCTCTTACTGCAATGAGGTGATGAGATTGGATGTTTTGCACACTTGTTAACACAATATTCTTCCACTGATATTCCAGTTTTGCGTGTGTGAGTGGTTTCAGTGATTGCTGAACAGGAGTAATAGGTGCCAAGCCCGATATAAAATCGGGGCAAGCATGAACAATAGTCACAATTTTTTCTTCAGTTTGTACAAAATGCTTTGGGAGTTCATTACTGCTGGATTTAATGGTTTTCCAGACCAAATGTATTACCCTTTTTAATATTCAAGTGTGCAAAGGAGGAACTGCATTGAGTCAGAACACTAACAGTTTATTAATCATGGTTAAAAGTACCTAAAATTTACATTTATATTCATGAGGTGCTGGGTAGAGGAGAGTTAGTTGTGAAGAATATTTTTAGAACTTAATCCTTACTGTTTTTAGCACTGTATCCTATACATCACAGTAGATCTGCATGCTCTGCGTCTAACTTGTAAACCTTGAAAAGGAATCAAATACGGTGAGCAGGTGGGTTAATCAGTGGCAGGGAACCACTGTTAGTAAAATTCATCAAGTGTAATTACTGTCAGTGATGAAATAGATGGCGTTGCAGCTGACCCTACTGATCAGGAGGTCCAGGAGTTACAGTATCAGGCTGGCATTGAGTTCAGGCCTCCTGCACTTCAAGCAGTCTGCAGTCGGAAACGTGAAGGTGCTTTTAATGAGAATGTGAAAACCCAGGAAAGTTTTTAATCATGCCATAACAGGCTGGTGGTTAAGATGGTAGTTGTAGAAGTGTTAACAGTGTGGTGGGTTTTCATTAACTGCAGATGTAAATAGAAACATAAAGTATTAGGTTGGAAGGGACTTCAAGGATCCAATCTTTCTTAGCAAAAACACTGTCTAGGCACAATGACCCAGCATCCTGTCCAGCTGGATCTGAAGTGTCCCATGCTGGAGAATGCAGCACCTCCCTGGGGAGATTATTCTCTTTGTGAAATAGGTTATGTGCAGCAAGACAGCTTTTACAAAGTGAGCTTTGGGTACCCTGAACAAAGATACAAAACTTGATTTCAATGGGAAATTTCCTGAAGAAGAATTTGCTGTTTTCTTACATGTACCAGTATAAAGACTTCTACTTGTTCTGGTTTTCACCTTAGCTGGAGGAGAAAGGGAATATCCTTGCTCATACTCATTCTCCTAAGTTCAGTATCACTTAAATTCTATGTCTTAAATGGTCTATGGGATTAAAAAAAAAGTCACCACATCTGCAAAGTTGAGCAGTAAATAAAACAAGTGCTCTGCAGCATCCTGTGTGCAACAATAAGCAGATATGGCATTCCCAGGACTTTGAACTTGATAAAATGGGTCCAAAGTCATTTAGCATATACATTTTTAGTTAACAACAGTGTTGAATGGAAGTAAAACATTAAATAAATCTGTGACAATCCTCTTTGTGTTTTATTGCTTGATTGTGAGCCATGACCCTTCAGCAAGTTACTGTAGACTTCTCTGGGTTACAGATTAGGTTTGCTAGCAGGAAGAGCTGTTATCTTACTGGGAGGTAAATGGTCTCTTGATGTTGCCTGTTTGGATTTAGTAAACAATGTGCAACTACTCATGGACTCATAGGAGAGGTTGTAGCAGTAATGAACCATTGTAATGCAGTGGACTGGTGGTCTTTGGAGTCCTTTTTGCATACTGAGCTCAGCACTTTAGAATGTTGTTGTGCAGTTGTTTTGGCAAGCTTAGTTCTCTTGTGACTTGAAGATTGCACAATTCTCTGTTAGAAGGTTTTGCTATTTAAAAATACTTTCCTTTTAGTTTATCCTTACAGAAGACTAATTGTTTCAATTGCTCTTAAGTGCACGTTAAAGCCAAGTGTGTGGAGGGGATTGTTGAGCCAAAGAGGAAAAGATCTTAAAGGAAATGTGAGATTCCATGTTAAATATATATCAACATGGCTGTGATTCTTGTGGGAATGGCTTTTGTGGATATGGCCACTAATTAGGCAAAGCTTCTGACATTCACTTCAGTGTGATTTGCTGGCAAGTACTTCTGACTTTCAGCTGTATTTGTGTATAATCTTGAGACGATTATATACCAAAGAGAAAGTGGAAGATTAAATTTTGGTATTCTAATGGACCTATTCCATGCCTTGGATGCCCAAGTTTTGTCAGGTGGAATCTGTTGCCATTCTGCAATTTTGAGACATGACCTCAGAATGGAGGTAACAATTCCCCATTCACTGCACTTTTTTTGTTATCCAGCAAAGAGAGTGTGATCCTGAATTGTTGTAAGGAGTGGAAGGACCATTGAGGGCTGTAGGCTACCCTGGTTTGTAAGACACTGTGGACACTGTGACAAGAAGGGATGTTGAGCATGACCTGTCACTTCTCTAAAAGCTAATTCTCTGTCAGTTTTGCTGAAACATCTATAAATGGGAGAATCAAAAAGTGAACTTGCTATGACACAGCCACCCATCTGCAATGTGCATTATGCAGCAGTTGTCCTTTACACAAATGCTATATAGTTGAGGATAAGTAATACTTAACGCTTGGGTGCCCCTATTACATTCTTCATCAGCTTCTTTTTCTACTTGACATGGCTTGAAACAACGCTAATAAGTTACACTTATTGTGTGTAATGTGCTTTGCTATTATGGTTGTTTTTTAAACCATGCTCTTGTACCCCAAGCCTCTTAACTAAGAGGCTACTATAATGTATAGGAATGCCTTTATATTATGCATTCAAATTTTAATGGTATTTGAGCTACATCACTCTTGTTATAGTAATGTGATTCTGGTTAAGTCAGGGTGTGGGAAAAAATAGTTTTTAAATTGTATATTGTGGAGATTCCAGTTTTCCTTTGATTTATTGATTTTATTTCGGAAAAAGATTTTCAAAATCAGGATTGTAGGCTGAAAGAAAAGTTTGAATGTTATCCCTCAGCACAAATATATATTTTTCCTTTATATAAATAAACTCATTGTCCCTTATACCTAATAATGCCATCTTTATGTAGCTAACAATTATAAATCCATGTACTTGGATGATTAAGTATTGTCTCTACACTTGTGACTGTTGAAAATCAATTGGGAATGTTTCCATGTGATGTGATGTTACTTTCCTTTTTAACAAATCTCCTATGGTTTCCTAGATTTTTACAATTTGATTTTCCTATGTTATTTTTATCTGCATAGGTCTTTTCTAATACTAGGGCTTCTAGCTCCATCTTTTGAATGACTTTAATATTGAAATAGATAATAGAGTATTTATTTTTGTTAGCATTTACTAATTTCTCTTGGTTTTCTAAGAGAAGCACAGAAATAGAAAAAAGAGCAAAAGTGTTCATTTTTTTACCTGGTCTAGTAAACTAGTTAAACACGTTCCTAAGTTCTTCAATACAATGGAAATACTTAAAGCACAAATGGAGCTATATCTCCCTCTTTTGGTAAATCAAGGCATGACTTCATGTTTGTCTTAGAAGATAGGCTTTTGCCTCTTTCGTATCTAGATTGTATTTTATTTTTAATTTATTTTCTTTCCCTGGGGCAGAGGGGGAGGGGAAAGAAGGGGGAATTGTGAACAAATATTTAATATCCATAATAAGTTTAGACTCTAATAGCTGATGCCATGATATATTTACAGAAAAATAATTTGCACAGCAAATAAACCTCTCCAGTGATTTCTGACCCACACAGGGGGTTTTTTTGTGGGATTTTGTTAAACATGTAAACTACCCAAAAGGTATTGTTATGTGGCAGATGACCAAGGAATATTTTTTCAGTATTTCATTTAAATGCTTGCCCCTTTTGCTGATTTCTCTTTTTTTCCAGAAAATTGCTTGCAAGAAAAAGTACAAACCAGACAGCTTTGTATCAGTTTAGTTTTGACAGTAATTGTAAATTGATGAGGAAAATAAAACTGGAGAAAGGGAGACTCTGAATAACGTGACTGGTGTTCTATTACTTTTCTTTCCGATGTAACTGATTTTTCAATTTAGGAAGGAGAACAGCCTCGAAGAAGCAACATATGCTGTCCATTCTTTCCTAAACTTCATTTTGTGGGTTATACTGAATTCACTGTTAGGAAATAACTTCAGTGACTGCAAGCACCTTGAGAGATACGCTTGATTTCTTGGTTATTTGGAGCAGTAGAATAGGGTATGGTAAAGCTTTTCAATGGCAGGTGACTTCTGGGAAGATCTCCTGTTTTGCATGCCTCTTGCCCCGCCAGTTTGGGCAGAGGGGCCGTTTGGGAATGCACTCCTGACTGGGGGAAGCTGGATGTTAAATGTGTTCTGAATGCTTTCCCTCCTTACTGCCTCTCCCGAGCTTTGTTAGGAAGGGCTGTGTACTAGCAAGAAGAGCAAGGTGCTAGTGGAGAAGCTGTGTTCTCTCCGTTCCTTGCCTTCTATTTCTGAGGTGAATAGAGAGAGAAATGTGTTATCTGGTCTCTAAAATCTGTAAGGTAGAGTAAGACAATTACAGAAAAGTGCTCTTAACAGTGCTGTTCGATCCCAAAAACTTTTCAGGCTATTGACTTTTTATCTAAGCCTTATTTAAAGTGAAGTGTCAGACAAGAAACTGTGAGTTCCAGTCCTTGATTCAGCAGCAGGTTGTGTTACATTACTGGAAAGTGTTCTGCTGGGGTCTCACGTATTAAGAGCCAAACATACCAAAAATGCTGCCTGTAGACTATAGTGCTTCACTCACAAACCAGTGTTGACCTGTGTTGCCCTCCAGTTTCCCCTGTGAGTGTGAGGAGGGCAGGGGTGATGATGTGATTTGAGCTGCTGCTGTAAACAGGCTCAATTTATGTGTTCCACTGGCAAAAGATTGTCAGGACTGTGTGGTTTCCTGGGTGCTAAAGTCAGGGTTGGAGATGGTTTGTGGAAGAAAAGGACAGGCCTAAGGTGTGCAGGGATAGGTATTTCAGCTGATAGATTGTAGGAAGGTGGGGCTCGTCTCTTCTCGTGCTGTCGCTTGTTACCTGGAAGAGGAAATGTCTGAAGTTGTGTCATAGGAGGGATAGATTGCATGTTAGAAAAAGGTTCTCACCTGAAAGGGTGGTCAGGCATTGGAACAGGCTGCCCAGGGGAGTGGGAGAATTGCCATCTTCAGAAGTTTTCAAGAAAACATGATTTAGTGGTGAACGCAGTGGTGCTGAATTAACAGCTGAACTCTGATCTTTTACAAAATAAACAATTCTGCGACCCTCTGTTTCTGTAGCAACTTGAGGGGGTTGAGAAAAGGATGAACAATTTTTTTAAAAAAGAGAAATGATCTTAGCAGGTTTTTATCAGTATCTTGAATGCAGGAACTGTCTTTGAACTGCATTTATGAAATGAAATCTTAAGACCAGGTTTTCTTACAGTGTCAACGTGTCCGAAGCATATTGGGTCAGATTCTTTTGTATTCTTGTAAATTGTAGTGCTTTCTCTTGGTTGCCTTGTTTTTATAAAAGTCCAAATGTAGACTTTTGTTGTCTACAGTGCACAATACACTAAAACCATCTTGGTGTACAAGGCAGTTGCCTTCCTTCTCCATGCACTTTTAAAGTAACTGAGGGAGTGAAATACCTTGATGTTAAATTTTGAATGAATTTCATGTAGTAGAAAAACCTGATTATGTTATTGCATCATCTAACATGAGCTTCCTAGAGAGTTTTAAAGAGCTTATCCTATCTTTTTTTTAGGTTTAGGGCTGAACTTGCTTTTAAATCAGATGCATATTACTAAAATGAGGTGGTGTTTCCACCTGTGTTCCTGCAGCTTTTATATTTGGATAATCTTGTCTCAGAAATGAATAGAGCTGAAGCTAATGAAATACTATAGATTGTAAAATACTGAAATAACATCTTGTTACTCATATATAAATAACAAGTCAGTGACACTTCCATATTTATATTAAAGCTGGTCGACTCTCTCATTATATTAGCTATTGTTGGTTTGATGGCCAATTTAATTTCATCGTTGTATTAAAGGCCACATATACCAACAATCACTCCAACTGCTCTCAAGCTATTAAAGTAATGAAATAATAATACAGTGTTTCAGAGCAGTTTATTGGCTTGCATATATTCATCAGTTATCTAGTTATCAGTTCCTCATTTTCCTTTCCTCAACCTGTGTATAAATGACAAACCACTATATAACAGATTTCTCAGATGGAGAAATCCACCAGATGATAGTTTTAAATGAAAATTAATATCTGAAATATAAGAGATCATCAAGACAGCAGCATGGCTTCTTTTTTATTTCTGATATTTGACCTTGTGTCCTAATCAGTGGAAACAGAGGCAGACACCTTGTGGAAGCACATCCTATTTGTATAAAATGCTCTTATATGGAATTGAAGTCTGCTTTAGGTGCAGGGGCTGAAAGCTAAAGAAGTGGTTGCTTGAGCAGAGAAACTTGAGTGTAACTGTCAAGTTATTCTGTCACAGTGTTCTGAAGATCTGTGTAGGTGCACACTCGAAGTTGAGGTAGCCAAATGGAGCTGATGTGAAGAGAAGATGAAGGTAGTAAAATGCAAAAAGAATAAAGGACTATTCATAAATGTGTGAATTTTAAATGCAGTGGTCTTTGCCCTGTTACTGCAGTTTCATTTGTCATAACAATAGCACGGCCACATTAAGGCCCATTTTAGACATGGGTTTAGTTGTTCTCTACATTTGTATTTGTGAGAGAACTTTTAAAGTTGTTGGAAAACTTTCAGAATTTTTATCAATTCAATAATATAGGAAAACGCGTGTGACTTCTGTTTATAAATAACCAACAAATTTCCAAGTCACAGTAGGTTAAAAGTTGTCTGAATGTAAGAACAGTTTTCCTTTAAATACCATGAGACATCCAGAAGTGGTTGGGCAGAGGTACTGTAGGTGATATGGAGGACCTGTGCTATTTTGGAACGGCAGAATAGTGGGGATACGCAAAAGTCTCAAATGTCTGAAAAATCAAGGACCCTGAATCTCACGTGCCCTGCATTGGCAGCACCATTACATTAAATAAGACCTATTTGAGTTCCTGAATTGCTCCAGATGTGTTATTGCCTTTTCTTTATGACACTGGACTGCCCCTCAGAGGGATGGTTTCCCCTTAACAGCAATAAACTCCTTTTGAGAGTTTTGAAGA
The DNA here is from genome assembly GCA_013399895.1 of Serilophus lunatus. NCBI lineage: Eukaryota > Metazoa > Chordata > Aves > Passeriformes > Eurylaimidae > Serilophus > Serilophus lunatus. The sequence goes on along the minus strand of VXBA01003500.1, from coordinate 193,035 downwards.
TCACCAAAACAGACCCATAACCTCTGTAGGTAGTTTTGTCATGCTGTTAACTTTCCTTTTTATGAGTTTCCTGTACTCCAGTGGACAGATGTTGCTACTTTGATACTTATTTTCTCATGAGATTTATGTCCTGTTTTGTCTTCCAGCACTCCAGCATTTGGAAAATTGGAATGCACTTTCTGTACACTCGTTTTTATACACCTTCAGAGCCAGCCTTTTTTGGTTGTATGTTTCCTCTCACTGCAGCCATGCATTTGTTTTCCTACTGATTTTTAGTCAGATCTGAAAGTTTTTACTTCAAAATTAATGACTTTAGCAGCAGTGATGCCTTAAACCTCAGGTTACCAGGACATATTTTCTCTATCTTGTGTGTACTCATCTGTGAAATCCACTGCACTAATTACAGTGGTTTTGGATGTTAAACTTCAAGTGTGCTAAACACTTCAGGCAGAAATTTTGAAAATACACCCACCATCTCTGTAATGGAAAATGAACACAAAACACCCATTTTTAACCTTTTGCATACAAAAGATGTGCAGCTTAGGTTAAGGTCTTCACTTTTGTTCCTTTACAATTATACTTAAATAAATTGCATATCTGTGATATGTCCATATTTAGAGCAAATTGACTTTTGAATGTCAAATTTTGAAGGATGCTTTCCTTCTGTCTTTCTGACATTTATTTGTGTGAGAGCTGTTATTTACATGTATTTATATTTCACTTGCAAGCCAAAATTGTGTGACTTTCAAAGGTCTTATCAAGGATTTAAATTTTTACATTTTATTATGTGAATGTATCTACCACTAGAGGAGCAGAAAAAACCTGAAACTACTCAGGGCAAGCTCTTTGTAGAGTTGATATGGGCAAATTCAGCATGACTAACTTTGGATTTTCTACTTGATTTTTATTATAAATTTCTGATGGGTAAGCCTCCTTGGAGACTATGGGCAAGTAGAGAAAAAACCCTTTTAATAGAGTTCTAAGCAAGCTGGCTTGTAAGAGACTTCCCTCTCTGCACAAAAAAAACCCCCAAAAAATCACACAACCAAAAATCATTATTCAGCAGTTATGCAGGTTGATAGTAAAATACTACTTTAAACATCTTTTTGTCTGACACATAAGATAATGTAATTGGTGGGAAGTTCATTACATCTGTTATTTTGTCTTTGCCCAAATTTAGGTAGAATAAAAGCAATGTAAACATAACACTTTTGAGATAAAGATTTCTTTCTTCTTACCAGCTTTGAGTATTGTTTAACAGTTTAACCAAACAAATGGTAGTTCTGAAGTGGTATGATGTGCCTCCTCATATCTTAAGGAAGGAACTAGGACATACCTCTGGAAAATGAAGTAGGTAAATCCCTAGACCATTTTGAACAAGCCAGTTTAACGAACATCATGTTGTTACATGTGTTTTTTAGAGAATGTTTTTTGAGTTAATTAGAAAAGGTAAAGTCATCTATAGGAAGTTAATGAACTCAGTGGTAGGCAGCATAGGCTGCAACTTTTATGGAATTGTTTTTACTCAATTCAACTAATTTGGAGTAAAAATACAGTAACTACTAAATAAACTTGAAGGTACTTTGTTAAAAGGGCTGTGTACTGACTACTACGGAATGTATATGACAGCTACTTACTATGTCTGAATACGGCACAGAATGGACCACAAGTAATAGCTTGGGATGTAGCAACAGTATTTTTGTGTCTTGGTTTTATGTGTGCTTTATATAATTACTTCTTTTTTTAGAACTTTTATTTATATGTAACTGTTTCAAGAAGTGCCAGAGCAAATATGGGAATGCAAGTTTTTGGACTCTGTTATTTTTGTCAGTTTTGGGCTGAATTGCTCTTTGCTTTGGGGTGCCTGAAAGTATGGGAGTTCTGTCTCAAACTCTAGAAAATATTATTTCAAGTCTTTCTATTACTAACTTACAAATCAATATCCTACAATATCAAGAGGGAGGAATAAGTTGATTGAGTGCAGAGCTTGGTAATTAAACCTAGGAATGATTCTGTAAATGGGATTCAGATAAAATGAAAAAAAGTGTTAAGCCTAGGAATCAAGAATTGAATTTGTCAGGGATCAATTGACAGAGATCTAAGAATACTGTGTTGATTATGCTTCTGTAAACCAGAGACTGAAAGGATTCAAGTTGACCAGCTTTAGTTTTCTAATGATTTCTTTCTAGGGTTAGTGATGTTTCTATTGGCTGTTTCTCTGTACGTGGCACATGATGTTCAAAACTTGCAACAACACATGAGCAAAATTGAAGTTTCTACTGTTGTAGTGAGGTTAATCTGCAGGTGTGGCTGGATATATTTGAAAAATATTTAAGACCACCTATACTGTGAAGAAGCAACAAATAAATTTTCTGATTACTTGTTTAAATTAAGTTCTCCCCCCACTTTTTTAGAGATTTTTTTCTGATATTTGCGTGGTTAAATTTTGTGACTTCTATTATTGGATAAATGTATTTTTTGAACATGGGATTTTCCTTCTATTTGTACATAATAGAGTTGAAAGTAAAGTTTTAAAATTAGCGAACCCAAAAGTTTAGATTGTGAGCCTTAAAACAGAGCAAACTCTGTTGAATTGTGTGAACCCAACCCTTAGAGAAAGTGGTAGATTTCCACAACCTGTTTATGACTCTACGCTCTTGCTATCATAATATATGACAAATAAATGTATATCTTTGTTTCTTGGAAATTTCAGTTGCAACTGTTAAAATTCTGGCTGTGAAAGTTGATAGCAACTTGTATGAGTCCCTGTAAGTCTTTCAGTTCCTAAAAAGTCTAACCATTAAACATGACTTTGTAGATGTAGGAAAACTAGCACTTAGAATGACTCCTGAAAAACTGGTAAATCAAATGCATTGATACCTCAGAAGTGAGGGAAAACGTGGTCAATTTGAGTTGAGTGACTGCAGAATAACAGAAGTTCTCAGACATTGTCAGAAGGATGGGATACAACTCTATAGTTCATTAACATGTGCAGCAACTGTCACAGTGTGGGTTAAAGTGAAATAACTGCTCATTTAAATGAATTTATAATCTGTTTTTCTTAGCTGTTTTTCTTTGCTTGATAGTTTAAATTGAAGACAGTGCATGACTGGTTTTAGTATATCTTACTAAATAAACTTACTTCTTCCCCTCCAGTATCATCTTTGGCTTAAACCAGTACTACATCTAATTAAATAATATTCTGAATGTAGATTAATTACTTCATATTTATTAAATGTGCCCACCTCTCATAAGCCTGTCTAGTATAAATTACCCTAAAATATTAAAGAAAAAGGAATGCCAACATGAGTAATTAGGTATAGTTATTATATGTAGTAATCATCTTAATTCTGTGATGGGTAAATCAGGACAAAACAATAAAAGCAGCATTAGCATCATCCGAAGTATGATATCAGAAAGAAGAGATAAGTTTTATTATTTGACAATTTGCAAGTTACTTCTAAATGTTATCATCAAGAAGGATCCTCATAGTGTTGGTATAATTTGCAGAAGTACTCTTTGGGCCAGCTTTGATGGCAGAGTGAACAGAAGAAATTTTCCATGCAACTGTACAGTGTTTTCTATAACTTTCTCAGCTTTTTCTGCTGAGCTAGTTAGTCTTAATCCTTCTTATAAAATCTATTTTGCAGTTATGATAGTATGTGCTGGGAAACAGCAATTGTACTTCCTTGCCTGCCTCTATCGACTTCCATTAACCTTCTGCATATACATATTTTACTCCTTGTGGGTTCAGATGACCTTTAAAAGGTCCCCTCCAACTAACCTATTTCACGATACTATGATTCTGTGTCCTCCGTGGCTGGGTTAAGGATACAGATAATCTATCAAAACAATGAGAGACACTTGCCAGAGGCGAAAAGGCAATTCTTTGATAATTATCTTCTTCCAGACTACATGTTAGTATGAATTGAGAGCAAAGAAAAGACATTTTCTTAAAAGAAAAGGGTGTGGGGGTGGGAAATAGTTCAACCCTTTCCCTTTTTCATTTGAGACTTCTTATGATATTCATAGTTTTTACAAACTAAAAATAAAGCACCCCCAAAGCACAACAACAAAAAAACCCCTCCAGCCATCAGTTTCTTAACAAAAAGAGAATTCTGAATTCTGGGACATCACTTGCTTGTTTGTTACTAGGTTGTAAATTTGCAGACCTTCTATGTTACTGTTAGAATGGCAGCCAAGATACCAAGGAAAACCAGAGTGGTGCTGTTCCTTCTGCACTCAAGAGGGAGGAGATGGGATGTGGCGGGGGAGGTAAGAAAGATGGAACAAGATTCGAATCTCAAGAAGAAAGACATGACAACGCTTGGCTTCATAGGATAACTCTTTCTATTAGGTTAAATAATAGGAGGAATACTGGTTGAGGAAGTCCACCTTCAAGTGCTGGGCAGCCTCATATAATGTGGCATTAGACAGTGCCCTGGTAGATTTTCCCATGGCATGCTGAGTGGGGCAGATCCTGTCTCTGTAGAGAAGCTCTCCCTTTTGGTCATTCCAGCTAGTATATCTTTTCCTTACGAGAGAACAACTCTACTTGTAAAGCATTTTCTCATGAGAATTTCTTGCTTCACTTTCAGCCAAAGGCAAGGCCACGCAGGTGGCAGAGTTGACAGTACCAAGGAGGAGGTGCTGAGGTTTGTCCCGCAGCCAGGGGACATAGCACAGCATGGAACTGTTGTCCCTAGTTCCTAAACGTGCATCACCCTCGCACTACCTTCTACTCATTGAGTCTCATGCTTTCACAAGGGTATTTTTTATAAGTTACAGGTTACATTAATTCCTCAGTAGAACAGAGGTGGCCTGTTCAAGATCACCACCTCCTCATATACGATGAATGAATGCTGAAGGCTTCCAGAGAAACTGAAAAGTAGTAGAAGAAATGCAGCAATTTCAATTTTACTTTCTTCTCTTCTTGACCTGAAAACTGTCATGTGCTTTCTTGTGTTATCTGTGGCAAGGACTTTGGTAAGAACTCACAGAGCATAGAAAAGAAGATGAAATTAATAAGATATTAAAATTGGCTTACTATATTGTTTGCCAAGTTAAACAAATCACAGTTGTCATCATGATGGCAGTATACTGCAGAACTATTTAAATTTATAAGAACATGGAAAGGAAATCGGTTCCCTAATTTCCTATCATTGCTAACAGCAATCCATTTAGGGAGGCTTTTTCTCCCATTACTTATGTAAAGCTTGTATGTGTCCTCACATTTCAGCTCTTGCTCATGAACATCACTCCTGTGTCTGACACGTTTGGTTTACTATCCCTTTACAAATCATCTCAGTGAACAGTCATTCTTCCTTCCTTTGACTCGCCTTGTGTATTTGTGTGCTCTTCAAATTAATTTTCTGTGTAGTGTGCTATTTCATTCCCCTCAATGGTTTACGTAGGAGGCGTTCTATGAATTATATGTGACTGTGTGCATATGTTGTGCTTGTTTTATAGGTGGTGATTCGTGCTCAAAGCGGCGCGCTCCTCTATCGTATTTCACCTTGGGCAAGATACGTAGTCCGTGATGAAGACAAAGTGAATTATGATTGGGTACACTGGAGTCCACCACAGTCATATATAGTAAGGCTTAAATATTATTTTCAAGAGGTGTATAAACTGATGTATTGTGTCATCTTTGTTGTCCCTATTTGGAGGAAAATAAGAGTTATTTCACAAAAAGTGAAACTAGTCCAAACTAGTTAATGTAGCTACCTGAGAAGGGAAGGGATTTTAATCATGGCTTTGTCAGAAACTAGTGACTTTAATGATGGATGATTCTGAGCTACTTTTTCAGTCTCCTGTGGAATATTTAAAAAGTAGTTACTTGTTAAAGTGGTGTTTTCAACTTAGTTTCCCACTTTTTAGGCAAGGTTGACAATTGTTCCAGGACTGGAAGGCCTTTCCTGGTATGGAGGATTATTGCAGGAAATGATCAGGGTTTAAGAGTTATCTGCAAGTGCTGAGTTTGTTACTCAATAATAAGTCAAGGTCAGTTGAAGTCAGAATAAACTTTCATAAGTAAGGTGCTTATGCTCCAGTCAAATCCTAGTTTGTTCATATCAGGAAATCCATTAATTGAGTATAAAGCCCTCTTACTTCTCATGTGTTGATATAAGGGAAACTACTCTTCACATGACATGGGAAGAATACCCTTGGAGAACATTTGGCAACTCCAGACTGTCCAGCAATGTTATTTCATATTACAGTTCTTGATGTTTTTACTGGAAAATGATGTGCAGTGTTCTGTGTAAGAGATGCTGCAACCCTGTTTTGAGTTAGGTTTTGACACCCGTCTCAAATTATGGAGCAACTACTTCACTGAGAAAGGGTTACTTACTTGAAAAATCTTTCCTTAAAAAATAGATCTCAGAATGTCTATTAGCTCTTTTTTAATTGTATAGTTCTTACAATTTAATGACCTACTCTATCTGTGACACCTTGATCCTTTGTAAGAAAAAGATCAGGGAGGTAAATGGAAATGCAGTGATTAGTGTGACCTGGAGGGAAAATGAGGCAAGAACATTTGGGTGCAGATGAGGCCCTACTGAAAAAAAAAAAAAGTCCTTTTATGAACAGGAGAGGTACCCAGGGGAAGTAAAACAGGCAACAATCCTCAACCAGAAGTTTGGTTACTTTGTGTTATAGCTTTAATTTCTGTTCCCATATGTATATTTTTAACTTGTTTTCTTCTACTTTTTCAAAATTTTGCTGGAATAATAAACTAACAAATAGAATATAAAACCTTGTAACTTTTTGTAAATTGTGAGAGGGAGATAAAGAAGACTTTTTGGAAGAAAAAAAGTTTTTAAGCTTTAGTTTTCCTAAGTTTCTTCAGGTGAGACATTTCTTTTAAAAAGTAAAATCTGAATCAAGTATAAGGAAGTTTTGAGATTAACTAGAATTGCCTCTGTATTCTTCAAATATTTTCACCCATATAGAAATACTGTCTACTCATCTACAGACTTGGGTTTGTTTTTGGTATTATTTTTAATCCTAAGTAATTGGAATATTGGTGATTCTGTGCTTTGGAGCTGTATTCTTTGGGAATAAAATAAAAATAAAATAAAATTTATATAAATACAAAATTTATATAAATATAAATTTCTGGCAGAGCAATTTCACACATCTAGAAAAAGCAGGTATGCTTAAAAAATAAAAACCTATCTTACTATTTTCTTTTTTCAGTTAAGCTTCCTAGTAATTTAGAAGAGCTTTAAGTGCAATGTCTTAAAAATGGCAGTTTGTACACTTTACTGTAATTTAAAAAGGGTATAAGAAAAGTATTGAGTTCTGAATGTCCAATTTTTTGTTCATAAAGAATGTTCATTTGAAATAGATATTTGCTTTAACAATTTAAAATGCTTAATTATTTCTGAAATGTTTCTGCACTTAGAGTATTAGAGGGGGAAAAAAAATGCAAACCTTACGTTGTTTTTTATCTTGTGCAAATCACGTGATTGTGACAACTCTCCTAAGCTGTTCCTAATGACACTGGTTTTTTTCCTTGTAGCATAAACATCCTTCCCCCAAGAGATTAAAAAGCCTAAGAATCTATGAATCTCATGTGGGGATTGCTTCCCCAGAAGGGAAAGTAGCTTCTTATAAAAACTTCACGTACAATGTACTACCTAGAATAAAAGATCTTGGTAAGTAATAACAGAGATGCTTGCAGAGATAATTTGTTTTATATGCCTTTGCTCTTATTAGAGAAGATAATTGAGTATTTAGGTTTTTTGCATTTTCTGATTACACATACTATGAAAAGAGATGCTTAGATGATCTAAAATTAGAAACAAGTGAAATGTGTGGAGAAGAACAAAGACTGAAAAAGAACATGTGAATCAAGTAGTTTTTAAATGTATTTTTAAAGTCTGTTAGATTCAGTTTTGGAATGTCTTGCTTCTCAGGACAAGCTTAAAGACATCACTATATAAGAGTTGTAATTTATTAATAATTTCTCAAAATATGTGCATGGCAAATAGCAAAATAAATAGCAAGCAAATTGAATGAGATTAATTTGTTGCTGTGTTGTTGTTTATTTATAAAAATGCTGTAAATGAGGATAAGTACAACAAGCCCAAATTATAAACCAGCAATGAATCTGACAAATTTCTGAGCACGTGGCAACTATCTTCTAATAACAGCTCTGTTTTTAAATGTCATAGCTATAGAAAACCCCAAGAACAATAACAAAACTCAGAGCATCTTGTCTAAAATAAAAAATGAAGATTTTGTTCAAACTAATAGCGAAGTGGTCGTGGTGTGAGCCTCAACAGCCTGTACACGAAACCTGAAAATTATCTGTTGATATTGCTCACTTTATAGCAATCTGTGGCACTTACTCACTGACATTCAAGATGTCTTTAGTTAAGATGTGTGGCAAGTACTGCAGCTTCACCATTACTATGTTGCTTTTCTTTTAGATTTTCCCTCCTTAAGATTCCAATGAACTATATATGAGACAGTGTCCCCAGCCCTCCTGTACTGCCTCGGTTCTTTGGGCAAATTAGAATAAAAGCACATTCCACTTGTGCTTTCTCTCTTTGGAAGACTCTTGTAGAGGAGGAATATAACCATTAAAGTTGGAAAAAGTGGTTTTGAAGTGATGAAAAAAGGTTCTATAGGACATGAGGTTATAGTATTGGCTCTGAACTGGTAAGACATAGATTTGATACTTACCCACTTGGTGGATAAGGAAATGGCTGGACGTTTAGACTCAAGGAGTCAATGGCTTGATGTGCAAGTGGAGTCCAACTCAAGTGACGTGGTGTTTGTCAGGGGTCATCGTGGTTTCTGTTTAACATTCTTGTTGAGGACATGGATAGTAGGATTGAGTGCACCTTTAGCAGTTTTGCCAGTTAGACCACGCTGTGTGGTGTGGTTGTCATGTGGAGGGAAGGGATGCCATCTAGAAGGCCCTTGAGAGGCAGGTCTGTGCAAACCTCATGAAGTTTAACAAAGCTAAGTACAAGGTCCTGCACCTAGCCTGGAGTAATCCCAAACACAGGTACAGGCTGGGCAGAGAATGGATTGAGATTATCCCTGGGGAGAAGGATTTGGAATGGATTGAGATTATCCCTGGGGAGAAGGATTTGGAATGGATTGAGATTATCCCTGGGGAGAAGGATTTGGGTGTGTCAGTGGATGAGAAGCTGGATATGACTCTGGAATATGTGCTTGCAGCCCAGAAAGCCAACTGCATCCTAGGTTGCATCAAAAGTGTGGCCAGCAGGCTGAGGGAGGTGATTCTACCCCTCTGCTCTGCTCTTGTGTGACCCTACCTGGAACAGTGCATCCAGCCCAGCGTAGGAAGGATATGGACCTGTTGGAATGAGTCTAGATGAGGGCCATGGAAAAGATCAGATATCAGGCTGAATCACTCTCTCAACAGGCTGAGAGAGTTGAGGTTGTTCAGCCTGAAAAGGAGGAGGCTTGGAGGAGACCTTATAGGAACCTCCCAGTATCTGAAAAGGGCTTGCAAGAAAGCTCTAGTGGGACTTTTTGGAAGGGCAAGGAGGAATGGCTTGAAACTGAAAGAGGGTATATGTAGATCGGATATTAGCAAGAAATTCTCTGTTGTGAGGGTGGTGAGGCACTGGGACAGGTTACCCTGAGAAGCTGTGAGTGCCCTGTCCCTGGAAGAGGTGTTAAGTAACCTGATCTAGGGGAAGGCATCCCTGCCCATGGCAGAGGAGTTGGAACTAGATGATCTTTAAGGTCCTTTGCAACACAAACCATTCTGTCAAAGTACGCGTAGCCAGTGATTAATCCACACGTCCTGACTGCAAGTGTCAAAAGTGAAGCAGAAGTTCAGAGTGTGCAGATTGGCATAGCTAATATTTTGAAGGCAAATAAAGGTTATAATTGTGTATCATTTATTTCTTTATAGATCTGTGAGTTTCAACGTACCTAGTTATGTGTAGATCACTTGACAAATTGACTATTTCATTTGTAATGGAAGATCATGTAATTCTAAACTGTTAAGTAGAATTGCCTCTTGAAAGTTACCAGGTCTATAGTTGTTAATCATTAATCAAAGGTAACTAAAATGAGAGAAGACTGGAACAGATGTGTTAGAGGTGTTGAATCATCTTTTAACTATCCTTAGGCCATGATTTATTTGCTATATTTCTTTTTATTATAGGATATAACTGTGTCCAGCTGATGGCTATTATGGAACATGCATACTATGCCAGTTTTGGTTATCAGGTCACAAGTTTCTTTGCAGCATCAAGGTAGGTTTAAGTGCTTCAGCATCTTCTCTGTTCACTTATCTTCCTTGCTCTCTGTTGAAGTCAGTATCTCTGTTTGTGTGTATTTGCAACACAGTGTTTAATGGAAAGTAGTGGCTTATATGTTTGCTCTGTCTTCCTCTTAAATCTGAAATCAGTTTGGCATAGTGATCAGCTGCTCCATGAAACACTTTGTGTAGGATACAAACAAAAAGATTATAAGTAACTTCAGCTGTCATAGCATATTCCAGGTAATCCACCTCTAGCAGTCTTTATGCATGGGTTTTGTGTTGTGCAATTCTTGCCTGTAACAAACAGGATGTGCAGGGCATTCTTTTCTGACAAACAGAACTATACATAGTACGCTTGATTAAAGTCAGGGTTCTGCGTGTTCTGTGGAAACCTCTTCCCAAGCTTGTGACTTATGTTTGTATTTATATTTGAGGCCCATGGTGAAAACTGATGAAAAATGAATTCATGAAATTTTGAAGAAAATTGTCACAGTATCAGCAAGGTTGGAAGAGACCTTAGAAATCATCAAGTCCAACCCATAATCTAACAGCCTATCCTCTAAATTATGGCACCTAATGCCTCATCCAGCCTACTCTTAAGCACCTCCAGGGCTGGTGACTCCACCATCTCCCTGGGCAGCCCATTCCAATGGTGGATCATCATTTCAGTGAAGACTTTCTTCTTAATATCAAGTCTGAACCTCCCTTGAAGGAGCTTGAGATAAACATGAACGTTGTGATTTATTTCTTTTCGTTTTTTTTTCTTTTTATTTTGACGAAGCTCAAAGGGCAACCAGGTTAAATTTAGATAGACAGGAAGACACTAATTGGCTTAATTAGTTGAAAAAAGGTGTATTTGGCACAGCAGACAAAAATCTTTATTTTTAAATAGGTAAGAACCAACTAAACAAAATAAATAAACAGGACAGCAGAAGATGGTATGTTTTGTAGATTTTTGTGAATGTACATTTACTTTTCTAGGCATTTTGCATTACTTTATTCCAAAAATATATTCTTGCCCTTTATGAACTCAGAAGATGTTCAATATTAAATAGAAGCTTTAAGTTGTATCAGTTATCTTTTATACTGAATTTGATCTATTAGATTAAAATGGAAGAAAAAACCGAATCTATTTCTGCAAAACATGACTTACATGATACAATTTTTATAATGAAAAATTGTTTAAACTGTTAGTTTGTAAGTACTATCTACTACTTAAGAGGCTGAAAAATAACTGGAAACTAGCTGATGAGGAACTGGTAACTCTGATGTAGTTTTCATGACTAATGCTCAGTATTGTCACCCTAAGTCCCAGTGGTACCACTCATGACACGTTGTGTTTCCACGCTGGCAGCCGCTACGGAACTCCGGATGACCTGAAAGAAATGATTGATGTTGCTCACTCAATGGGCATCACAGTTCTGCTCGATGTTGTGCACAGCCACGCGTCCAAAAACTCTGAGGATGGTCTGAACCAATTTGATGGTACGGATTCCTGTTTCTTCCATTCTGGTTATAGAGGAAATCATCAGCTCTGGGACAGCAGGCTCTTTGATTATGCAAAGTAAGTATAAAATGTCAGCTGTGCTAGTGGTTATCATTTCTATTAAAACACAGTTTGTCAAACTTGGAAAGTCATTTGGGTTGTTCAACAGTTACAGTATGCAGAGTTAAGTTCTTGTATTTGCCTACATATTGAAAATCCAACACTAAATGATGAAATTTAGATTTGTTATTCTTCTGTCATCTATGGCTACATCTGTGTGTTATATACCCTGTACATATGTTTTACATAATGGTGTAGTTATATATTTGAGTTATATATATTCATACCTATTTGAATAGTCAATGTATAGGAATATTGTGTATTTTATGCGTTATAAAATAAATTTGTACGTTCATATTATATATAACATATTGTATGTATTATATATATTATGTTTGAAGAAAACTTGTAAGCTCTAGAAATTTATTGTCAAACTGTCAAGTTGTTGAAATGTGGGAAAAGTTTCCCTCCCAGGATAACTCACTCCATTCCAAAGAGCTTCCACAGGTTGATCAGCAGTTAATACAGAGCAGGGGTCATTTTCAGTAGACGGTTTGAGACCCAGTTTGGGCACGCTTAATTAACCAGTATAAATATAGTGTGTGTCAATATGCATATTAATGCCAGCTGATTATTAGCATTTGATACTGTTTACTTTTGTATTCTCTGAGGTATTTGGGCCGAGGAGATTGATCTTGTATGCTGAATATTTCAGTTGTTTGAATGGAGAAACAGACACAGGCAGCAGCTTGTTTCAGTCTCCTTTTTGCATTTTTACACATTTGTTAATCCCTGAACCACCTTGATTCCTCCCTTTCCTTGTCTTTTATTCTCCCTCTAAACATTCCACAAAATATTTTGCGTAACTGCACAATCTCTTTAAAGCATGTCTTAATAAATTCTTTACAATATCACTCACTTATTCCATGATAAAGTCTCTCATTGTGCATCTCAAGGGGGAAAAATGGTCTTATTTGACCTTCTTATCAATTACCATGTTCTGTTTAACCCTTTAAAGGTTACACTTGAATGATCCCTGTGGTGACTCATCACTCAGCAACTGTAGAGTACTGGTCTCTTGTTATTCTGTTAGTTGGTAGGTTTTGTGTGCTGCAAGTTCAGTTTCCTGTTTTTGCCATTTTTTTTTCTCCCTCACTTGCCTTGCCTTGCCATGACCTGGTTATCTTTTTGTTGCAGTATTGCAGAAGTCATGCACAGTAACTCACTTTCTTATGCACAATATTAGTTAATAGGATGAGCTACTCTTTATTTACTTGCTATTTGGGACAGTTTAACAGTTGAATTCAGGAAGACTTTTGGAATTGGGATTCTAATTTGTATAAAAAATACATTTTAGTATGTTTAATAGTTTACAGAGTTGCTTCCTGTTAATCTTTAAATTCACATTCAAATAAATTGTATTTCAGAGAACCTTAAAGCTTTACTAGAAACACAGTAGTATTGCACACTTTATTTGATGCTTGTGTATAATCAACAAGTGTGTAGTACTGACTTCTCTAGGAAGAAAAGAAATAGAATGCAATTATGGGTTTTTCTCTGTTCCAAGCAGAGCCTGGTGTAAAGGAAGTGGTGCTGGTATTCAGTGTTTGGGAGGATTTATAAATGAAACAAGAAGCTGCTTTCTAAGTAGCACTTGGCAATGTTGAGCATTTCTTCAGAACTGAGGAACTCTCTGCTTAGGTCTGTCTGGTCAGTGATACGTACCTTTACTTGCTGGGGAGGAACCACTACTGCATGATTACTTCTCACCCTATGCAAGTGGAATAGATGCCAGACTGAATACAGGAAAGAGGAACTGGAAAGAGCTGTGAGGGGGAGAGGCTGGATTAGGAAATAGCAAAGACTAGAGAAACTGAGTGTATGCAGTGGATGCCTGAGGGTCCCTTGTGTGCCATTTCCCATCCCTTGCCCTTTAGTGAAATACAACAACAAATTTCAGTTTTCTTTTTTAAATTTTTGTGGAAATCTTTCCTTTGCTTTTAAGTATAGGAAGCTATGAACTGTTTCTAGTCATTAAGGGCTTCTTTCATCCTAGTATCTAAATATCACTAAATATTTTGAAAATGTTTGTAGTCCAACTGTAAGGCATAAAAGATACAAACATGATGTTTGTTTTAAGTTAATCAGAACTGATCAAAAATTATTTTTTTCTCTGATTTTTGTGTATGCCAAACAAAATTGTGCAAGAGTCAGAACTGACATTTCATCAAAATTTTTTTTTTTTTTTTTTCCATTTCTATTGTCCTGCTACTAATTTCCATACATGTGAATGAGCAGCTCTAGTCTGGAAGAGGGGAGTATAAAAATCCTTGAGACTCAAGTTTCTTCCAGATGTTGAAAATTTGCTGAAATTAAATGGCACCAAACACAGTTTATTGAATGATCTAGAGAAGAGCTTGCTTGCTTGCTGAGAGAAATTTCTTCAGCTTTCTGACCTGTACAGTGCTAGTACTAAATCCCTTTTCTGTCGTGGGAAGAACTATTTAATCCACAGGTGCTTAAACATCAAATGCAAAGAATGCTCAATTCACTTTGGAATTGAGAGAAACTAATTCTCTGCCATGAAAGAGATTAAGGAACAATTGCTTTATCAGTTGAGGCTGTCTACATTTTCTTTGAAAGCCAAGATGTAAGTAAATTTATCTCACAGCATTTGCAAGATTATTCACTTTTCTGCAAAGGGGACTGTGAATCCTTGCTGTAACAGAATGTGGTAAAAGATCTATATCCATGCCAATAAAAAAAAAAGATTATATCCCTGATCTATTTTAAATACTATTTTTATGTAAACTTGCTGTAAGTAGAGAGTAGCTCCAAGAAAAGAAACATCAAAACTGTTCAAAGGATCACCTGGATTTTGTATCTTGCATCACAGTGCTGCTTACAAAACATGCCTTCACCTTTCTATTTAATTTCTTTTAATCTATGTTTGTAGAAGTGTATGAACAGGGAGATTTTTCTGTAAGTTGTGAACAGCAGCTTAAAATGATGCTGTTTATGTTGTCACAGGAGAATAAACCTCAATTTCATTTAAATGAGAATTTTCAGGTAAGATAAGTACTGGACAAGTAAAAGAATATTTTCTGCTTAACTTGTTTTCAATGTAAGTATTATAAACTCTGCTTTAAAATCAACAAAAACTATTCAGAAATAAATGTTTACTTTCATAATATCTGTAGGTTTTTCGCATTGAGTTTTTCTAATATGTGGATCCCCGGTGTTCGTTGTTTTTCTCAAATGCTAATTTGGCAAATCTTACTCTCAATCTCCAGCCCCTCCTGGCTATGTCCTGCCTCCCTCAGTGACCAGCCCAGAAACTAGAACCACAAAGCTTGAGAGAGAATTGCAGTTGATTGCAATTTTTTTAAAAAATAAACTTTTATATTATTTGTCTTTTTTCCTACTAAATAAGCGTGACTTTTCTGTCTCTAAATTCATGGAGGTGAGATACCTTATTGTAAAAGGGATGCCTGTACTCTATCAAGTTAATTGGCACTATAGTTAATTTTGTAAATCAATTGTCTCTATTGTGTTCTTGTTTTAAGGTAGCTCACTTGAAATCCATGCAAACACTCTTCCGTCTTAAGCAAGGATTCTGCTTATAATTTATTTTGCAAAAGCTAAGTATAACAATGTTTATTTCCTAAAATCATATTTAAAGGTCATTCAGCTGCCAAATTCATTAGAAGTGATGCTGTAGACTCTGGAGACCAGGTGGGATCACAACTATAGTGGTTGATTGTGTTTTGATTTAAATTCATTTCTCCAAATAGCAAATGTGGCTAAAATACTAATCAGGCAAAACAATTTAAAAATAATTGAGAACAAGATATTACCTAGCAAAGATAAGTTGTTGGGTTATTTTTCCCAAGTGCTACACAAATAGAATGTGTAGATGATGCTGCCATGCTAGACTTACTGAGGTCTGAGTGTATTGTTTTGAATTTTGAGGCCCTTCCTATTTTCTCATTGGACTTTGTAACTCTATTCTGTCTTAATCCTATTCTAAATGTCAGTAGGTGTGCTGATATTTTTCTGTGAGCTCTTAGGAATAATGGTAGCAGTAAAACTTAGAAATCATGTAGTGCCTAAAATTTTGTTTGGTTTGTGATTTTTTTGATGGGATGGCAGGGGTGTAGTTTGTTTAGTTGTTTTTTTTAGTACTCTGACCCTTTTCACCTGAACATTTAGCCAAAATGTTAAGTTGCTGCACAAAAGTATGAGTTTATTTAAATTCTGGTTTTAAGTTTTTAGTTTTTTGTTTTTTTTTTTTTTTCACTTCCTTAAGTAAGAGATCATGTTGGTTACAAGGTTTTGGGACCAGTGGATGTCCCAGATTCTTCCTTAGGGTTTTTTGAGGTCTTGTTTTCAAGGCTTTTTCTAGACTGGATTTTGTGTCCATCCTTTGGTGTTTATCTAAGCCGTATAGTGAGACAAATCTTTGCTTTCATTTAGTCTTTTCTTCATTTTTGAGTTTTATCAAGTTTCTAGTAATGTCCATGCCAGCTGTGCTTTGCAAATGCTACAGGTAGGGTTTAGAGTATAAACACTTTGTCCCACGAGCCATAATTTTTATACCAGGACAACAGGTAACTTGTCAGTCCCCTGCTGCCTAACCAGATGTTCCCTCTTGCTCTGTCTTCCGAACTGTTGATGGAACAGCTGGTCATAACTCAGTTCTTTCTTTCCTAGTTTTTCTTAAAGTGGGTTATAAAGTGCCATAGCTCAGAAACTGCTTTTAACCCTGCTGTCAGTGCTGCAGAAACAGAGCAGCTGTCAGGTGCTGAAGCACATGTTTGTTCTGGTTTAGGTGGCCTGTTCCCCAGCTTGCCCCTCCAGAATGGTGTGAGTCACCTGAAGCTTTTATTCCCTGTCCTTTGGCCCAGCCTCCTGGGAGTATCTCAGGTGCTCACTTGCATCTAAAATGACACAGTGCACCTCTGTTTGTTTGCTGAGACAGTGGCCTTTTCTGCCACCCAGTGTTTAAATGCTGCATTGGCCTGATGCTGTGTTTTATGACATCTGTAGTAATTTACTTCACTTTGGACTCTCACTCCTTAAAGATACGTTGATCTTCTAACATCTTCATCAGCCTATATTGAGGTCAATATTTAGTTTTTCTTAAACAGCTGTTCTTCACCTGAATTGTTTTTCTTTCTTCTGATTGCCAACACTGCTAATCTTTGGCTGCTGCTGATGTAGTATTTTTAGAAGGTAGAAAGAAATGGAAAATAAATCTTTCGGAGTTTGGTTGCTAAGGCTGGGCTCATAATTCTCTTGACATAATTTGGTTTTGTTTTAAGTAGTGTACAATTCAATGAAGAGTT
Source organism: Serilophus lunatus (assembly GCA_013399895.1). Classification (NCBI taxonomy): domain Eukaryota; kingdom Metazoa; phylum Chordata; class Aves; order Passeriformes; family Eurylaimidae; genus Serilophus; species Serilophus lunatus. Next base: position 175,883 of record VXBA01003500.1, on the reverse strand, counting down.
CTTCTAAATATCTGTGGAAGTGAAAACTTGATGCCTTATTTGTGGATATCCTCATGGGTTGTAGCAGTGAGTTTTCAGGATTGAATGGATACACTATTATTCTTTATCACCTGCATTATTAGCAAATTGATGGATGTAAGATGATGCTCTGAGTACTGCAGTGTTAAAGATTATTCCTTGCCTAATCTAAAGTTGCACTTAAGGGAAGTTGTCACATCAGCATGGGTTACAGAATGCAGGTAATCTTACCATCCATCTTTTTTTTTTTTTACACTTGAGTGAAAACTTCATTATTAACATACACAAGGGAATAGGCAGGATCTAAAACCTCCTAGTATGGTCATTGCTTCCAAGATGACACCTCAGGAGACCCTGCTGACCAGGCAGGCATCACTCAGGTGGGAGAAAGGAACCTGCCAGTACTTGTAACAAACAGACCCTTAATGGTACTGGGTTATCCTCTTTACTGTTTTGCACATTTATACATTCTTCCTTTTGAATCCTAGAGCTCCTAACAAACCTGTTTGTCTGGAACTACACAAAGCATGAATGGTAAAGTTATAATCTAAAGTCCATTTTTTGTTTTCTGTCAACTAAGCAAGTTCCTTAGATGCTTTAACTTTGCAGGTTTTGGGGCACAGTTGATCCCCTAGACAGAGGGGAGGGGAGAGGGAAAGACATCAAGGGAAGGTTACTGAAGGATTAATGAATCATACAAAAGAGTTGATTTCCCAGAGTTTAAGAACTGGCATCATTCTCTTCTGCAGCCTCTGAGGATTTAGTGAGATGTTCTTCAACTGTTTATGCAGTAATAACATCCAGTGGGTATGCCATGCTTGCCACAAATATTTTTTTCATTGGGGGATATTTGGCTATAATTCCATCTAGATTAAAGGTAATGCAGTGATAGTTATCAATGAGATGGATTCTCAGTCATTGGATTCTCAGTCATTGGATATCTTTTCATTATATTGTTGTTTCTATGGTAATTACAGTAGGAACAGGGATGTAAGTTGTGTTTCATGATGTAAAACATTCAGCTATGCTGATTTTAATTCATTTCCTGCCAGTCTTCATCAACTAGATTAGTTTAGGAAAGGTCTGTATTTAAAGATTTCTACAGTATGCATTGCAATTTCATTTGTTGGGTAAAGACTATTTCTTAAGGAAGCACTGCTTGTAGTGTAATAGTGAGGTTTTTATTCCTTACCCCCTCCCAACCCCCCCCATAAATGTAATTAATTTGATTACAGATTGACTTTAAAATTTACCTGCATATGTCCTCTGCAGTGTTTCTGCTGATTGGATTTTGAGGGTAACTGTGGGAGCATAAAGTATTTTATGGAGTTTAAACCTTAAAGTTTAAAACATGAAGGGTTTAAGTCAGAAAATCTTTGTTTCTTTTTATTTTCTCCTCTTTTAAGTAATCGTTGTGAATGTTAGCAAGTAAACACTTAAAAGTATGGCGACATTGCAGTTATTAAATTGCCTTTTTTGAAGGAAATAGGTACTGGAAGCATTGACAGAAGGGATGATGTATAGAGATGTGCTGCAATGTAATCAGAAAAAATAAAAGAATAGTGCAAAAAAGTTCCAGTCATGAGCATATGATTTATAGTATATGCAGTCTGGACCTGCTGTAGAATTGCTTTAATTTTTTAATTAAATTTTAATCTAGAAGCTTAATTGTATACTGCACTGTACTTAGATTGATATAACAGACTGTGAGGCTTTAAATCTATAGATGTTCTGAAATTCAGAACTTCACATAAGAGTATATGTAGCATTCTTTGAAGTGTCCAGTTTCCCATATTAACATGAATGTAGCAATCATGGCTTTGTGTGAAGATTCAAAAATGTAACTGCACAAAAAGTGATACAGTAATAAAGCAATATTTTGTTATGTGAAGAAAAGGCGTGCTGAAAAATTGCAGTCAATGGTTCTAAATTTTATCAGGTAGCACATTTTTTTGAGTATAGAGACGACTGCTTGTAGCCAATAAAAATCATATCTCAACTAGATGCAGTCACTCTTACCTGAAGTTGATTATGATATTTCGATGAAGATCTAAAACTAGACAAAATTCATCACATTGCAGAGAATCATTGCACATTAGTCTGAGTGCAATAATGTAATTTTAATGTAATTTTTAGTGATTTAGTCATCCACACTTGAATTGACAACTTTCACAGGGTACAACGTGCAATAGGTTACATGAGCAGTGCCTGTTGTGGATAGAAGATTGTGATGGGAAAAGGGGTGGTGGTTGTATAAACTTGAGATGAGGAAGAGATTTTAAAGACTCTACAAATGAAATGGAGGTTGTTGACTTTCTTCTAACAGGGTTTAATCCAAAGAAGTTTTAGGTCAGTAGGAAATTAGGCATAGTACCACTTAAGACAGGGAAAGAAGAGGAAAACATTGAGATAATTATATTTTTTTCTTGATTCTGTGTACATGTTGTACTTGAAATCCATTTTTTGAAAGCTCACTGCAAAGAGAAAGAAAATAACAGGAACAAAACAACAACCATGTCTTCAAAATAGAAACAATAAACTGTCAAAATGCTGTAGCATTTTCAAAAGGCAGTAGTATGTGTATGGCCAGCAGATGAGAAATAATCTACAAATGATCATGTTAGCCTATTTTATTACTTACAGTTTTGAAAGGGATGCCAAGCTTTCTTTCAAAAAGACTTAAGTTCCTGTCCTTAGAAGTTGGTTGAAGCTGAAGATGGAGATCAATACAGAGCTGGCCAGGCTGCTGCATCAGGTGGTGGCTGTCTCTGTCCTACTAAGTGACTTCCTAGCTGTAGCCCCTGACTGAGATTTAGCTTTGGATGGTGCTATAGTGATACTATGATAAAATTTAGGGAGTATTTATAAGGGTTCACTTACCTGTATATGAATGTTCTCTATAGGGGTTATTTAAATGCCAGCATGACTTTTGGGAATGATGTGCTATTGAGAGAAATTTTGCAGGAGTTCATACTTAATAGATTGGTGAAATTGTAGGGAAGATAAAAATCCTGATTCTACTGTTCCCATTATAGTAGTCATAGATAGACAAGGGGGCAGCTTTTTCTGATTGTTCTAGGTTCTCTTCTGGCTGATACAGTTACAGGACATGTCTGAAGAACTGAAATAGACTCATTTGACATGACACACTTAATGAATAAGGAAAATACTCTATTAAAAGCTTTCGCTCTGAAAACAGAGTGAATTGTTCTAAACCAGGTCTGGAAAAAGAGTTAAATTTTTTTTTTTTAAAGCATACTACACTAAATTTACTTGGATATTTTTCCCATGCATTTGCTTTGGGCTATTCCTTGTAAAAAAGAAGCTTCAAAGAATTCTCTGTAGTTTGCCATGAGAATTGCAATCAAGCATCTGTTTGTCATGGTTCATACCTGTATCTTCTCTTTGGATATATATGTGTATGTGTCTATATTGCAATTCCTTGCAATCTCTTGAAAATTGACATCAACTTCTTTATAGGGAAAATAAATTCGTTGCCCTAGTTATTTTTTTTAGAATTTACATGAAGTTTTCTAGGTTATTCTATTATGATTAACTTAATGAGCTTATTTCAGAGAGATGCAAATGTACAAGTAATACTTTGTAGATGTTACTTTTCTTGATTTCTTTAGTCTTACTTATTGGGCATTAAGTCATGTCTAGTGTATTTTCAAGGATAGATACATGTGAACAAATAAACAAGAATGAAAAAGCACATCTCCATATAATGTCACTATTACGTGCTGTAGTAATTTTCTTCTGTAGGAGACAACTCAATTTGTTCAAACAAAGAGCTGAGAATTAAGTTCCCTGGAGAATTATTAAGTAAAAATATGGATTTTTTTTTGTGTCTATAATTTATTTAGTAATTTTACTTAGGCTATTTAGCCAAGTTTATCTATCAAAGGGCTTCACAATCAAGAAAAGAATGCTCTTAGCTGTCACTATTTTTATTCTTTATTCCTTCTGAGCTATGTTAAGAAAGTAAACTAATGACTGTTGTCACTTTCCTGATTAAATAAACACATTTGGCTGGAGGGATTTATGTAAACATCACAGAATTTGTCACTTCACCAAGTGAAGTCGTGTTTCTTTCGCTCTGTCAGAATGAGCATCCAGCTCAGCTAGACCCAGGGCCTATATTTTTAACTTACAGAGCTTCAGAGATTGGCATTATAATTTAATATTTTATTCAGTCCTTTAGAATGATCAGTTTGTCCTCCCTAGCTGTTTGGTATTTAGCAACATTTTCATTAGCACCAGAGCACACATTTGATCAGGGCATGAGATTTTAGGACACATTTTAGCATGGGCATAATAGTATAAGTTTTCTAAGACACTTCTCCATTACTTTAAATAAAAGAGAAATTGATGTCTTTTTGGGGAAAGAATATATTAATTCTAAACCACAATTGTATGTAAAATTATCCCTATGAGTACTATTTAGTTGAGATATTTATTTTGGTCAGTGTTACATTTTCATACTCTGACCTTTTGCAAGCAGGTGGAGGCAGTGCTAAATTTCCCCTTGTCTCCTTCCCTTCTCCCCTGAAGGGTGAAAAAATTATTATGACACCAAATTAATCAAAAGGATAAATAATAAATAGAATTATTCACAAAAAGGAAATATTTATATTTTATTTCTTTATATGCCAAGTTTGGCTGAAAGAATGACCTTTTGAGGTTGTAAAGGTAGTCACAGCTATGAGCCAAAACCATTTCTTCTTCTGAATTATGTAATTTAAATTTAATGGATTTATTTTAATTTATTAAATGTGAAATGGGTTAAGGTTGGACCTTCAGAAGGAAGTACTTTGTCAGTGTTTAAGGAAAGAAATAACATAACCTTTCAAATCACTGAGTATACAGTTGGGTTTAGGGGCAACAGGAATAGGTGAAATTCTTTTTGTCTTGTTGAAATATAACTCTTGGCATTAGATTGCCTAGATAGTGTTTATGTTCAAAGAACTGACGAATTGGAGCCAAACGCTGGAGGTGAAAAAATCTCAAAAGATTTCCACTGCTATTAATCCCCATTTTTGGATTTGAGTGTTATTGTTTATTAGTCTGGATTTTTAGACTGTATTCACTGCTCTGAAATCTGAAATTCTATAGTTGTTTTCCTACAAATTAATTGAGGGATTAAATCCCATAGATGATTCACGAAGTGAATGTTTTTTTTGGGGAAAAAAGTGAACTACAAAACACTAAAATTTACATTATCAATGTTTCCAGGCTTCCTTTGCCACCACCTTCTTGGATATAAGGGCTTTGGAAAAGATGAAAATCTACTTTGACTATGTTATAGGAAATTCCAAGGCAATTATTTTGTCATTGGGTTAATTGGGGAGGAAACTGAAAGTCTATCAGGAAATGGGTAAACTGAAACTTTAGGGTAGATGTTCCTTCTAATCCTTATCCAGCACTGAATAACAAAGCTAGTAACTCACAGGAAGTAGTGTGAAATAATAGTCTTAGTGAAATATGATCTGAAATAGGAGCTCTCTGTAGTAGGAACAGTTGCTTTTTCATTTTGGTCCAAAAATCACAGAATTTCATGAAAAAAAGCCTTACTGTTAAAATTAAGCACATATTTCCAATATATTAATTATACTAGTAGATTAATATATCCAAATGGAAATCAACCACAAGTGGTGTCCCTTAGGAGCATGGTGGGATTGATTGCACCCTCAACAAATTTGTGGATGGTACCAACCTGGGTGGTGGAGTTGATTCACCTGAGGGAAGGGAATTCCAGAGGGACCCTGACTGGCTGTAGGAGTGGGCTCACGTGAACCTCATGAGATTCAACATGGCCAAGTGCACCTGGGTTGCATCCCTCTGCAGTATCAGTGAAGGCTGTGGGAGGAACAGATTGAGCAGGACTTGTTGACAGTACTGGTGGATGAAAAATTGGATGTGACCTAGCAACGTGTGCTTGCAGCCCAGAAGGCGAATCATACCCTGGGCTGTGTCCAAAGCAATGTGAGCAGCGGGTTGAGGGATGTGGTTCTGCCCTTGTGAGACCCCACCTGGAGTGCTGTGTCCAGCTCTGGGGAGACCTTATTTGGACCTTTCAATTATTAAAGGAGGCTTATAAGGATGGCAGAGACTGTCCTGTCCCCATAGGCCTTGGTAAGCAAAGGACAACAGTTTTAAACTGAAAGAGGGTGGATGTAGATCATAAGGAAGGACATGAGAATGAAACTTTTTGCAGTGGGGGTGGTGACACATTGAACAGGTCCAGAAAGGCTGTAGGTGCCCCATCCCTGGAAACATTTGAGGTCAAGTTGGACAAGACCAAGTTGACAATGTCCCTGCTCGTGCCAGGTGACTAAGAACTAGATGGTCCTTAAGGTCTCTTCCAGCCCATATCATTTGTTGGTTCTGTGATTAACATACAAGTTCTAGTGCAATAATAAGATATCTTTGAGTTGATTTAAAACTATCAAAAGATTCTGTTGCCTTGTTTTGTGAGTTTCCATTCCATTGTTGACCTGAAAATGTCAAAAAAATACTCAAAGCTTTTTGAGATGTAGAGGAATGTTTTGTTTTCAAACAGTTTTCCAAATAAGTTGTAGGCAGTAAAATACACTTTTTTAATTTATATCTAACATAAGGACACTGATTATTCTCTCGATATTTTCAAGATACTATCTGAGGTTTCCCTTGTCACGATTTAATTTAAGTGAATTAATGGGAGTACAAGTGAATAAGTTTTGTCACAGTATCTTTCCCACCTGTCTTGTGGAGCTTATGAATTTTGTGATAGAAAGATAGTGAGTATGTTAAAATGTGTTCAGATCATGAAAGGTTTTAAAATGTGTGTAATTCTCAGAAAAGAGAATAACGGATAAAACAAAGTATAGCTGTGAATCAAAAAAATTACATTTTAGTTATTTTTTGCCAGAGACAACTCAAATAATAATTTTGCTATGTATTTTACTAAACAAAGCTACTATAGCAACAATCTATTATAAACATGTCTATTGTCCTCATATTAATCTTCATGAAGTACAACTTATATAGTTGAAATGACAGTATCTAGTACAAAATTGAGATTAAAAACTGTGTCTTTGAATATAAACCTGTTTTCCAGTTCTCTTAGATGAAGCATACAGAAAGTGTATTTGCAAGTTCACAACTCTACTGGCACAGCATAATCTGAGCTAATATCTTTCTTTAATTACATTTCTGAAAAATGTAACTTCAAAAAGTGCAGCAAAGAGAGAAATACTATGCTGTGCTTAAGAATGGATTCCTGTTTAGTATGAGCACTGTACTTCAGATCTTCTGTTTCGTGCAAATGCAACAGCTTTGCATTCTGTGCTTACTGAATGATAATGGGGACTGATGCGTGCGCGGATTGGTTTTGCCAGATGGCTGCTTACCCTTGCAGTCATTTCCTGAGCCTTGTGCTGAGGGTGATTCAGAGAGCCTGAAGACTATCTTGTGCTTTCCACTGGAAATGGTTTTCTGTGAAGGTAATAGTTCATTACACAAACTTTTCTGCCCTTCATGCCAAAATCTGTCCCGTAGCTGAGCAGTGTTGTCCCATGGTGCTGAAAAGAACATTTTGGAGTGTATCCAGAGCTATTGTTTATGCTGAGGATAAAATCTGGAAGTGTAATAGGAAGTAATCTAAGTTTTGTATTAGCTAATATTAGTATAAAGGCTGAACTTCCCTTACCCCCTGCTTCCCCAGAGTAGGAAATCACTAGATCACCATTCAGGACACAGAGTCAGCATTTCAGAAGCCTCCTGCATTGCTTGTAATGAACATTTCTACTCATCCTAAAATTTTCTTCTCCTTCTGTACGTCTGTGTATAGTTGCTACCAACTGTCAACTTGGGAGGAAGGGAAGGATAGACTTTTGGTCAATAAGATACAGACAGGCAACTAAGTCTTCAGAGGTTCAGTGTGCCAGTCCCTGAGGGACTAAAGTAAAAGGATATTCAGATAATATCTTCAAGTAAAAGTCCTAGGATAGTAAAATGCAAGAGTCATCCCCTTTTCAGTCTTCTATATAGGATAGTAACTATTTCTTAGGAGCTTGGTTTTGCCATGTCAGCATAAAAAGTAGCTGATGTGTTTTGTTGTTTGGGGATTAATGTTTAGATTTGGAAACTTCAAGGTAATTACTTAAAATAATCTATTATTGATGCATGATAGTTTAGTAATGTTTTGTTAGTGTCTTCATGGTACATATGAATTTGAGCTTTGTACCACTTCAACTAGACCTGCCATCATCTGCACACAGAAAAGACTTCTCAATCACCAGTGCAATTAAATTTTAGAAGACAAATATTTGATGATGTGTTTGTACTAATTCTGAAATTTTCTCAAAGGCAGAGGTCTGGTCTTGCTTTGCTTCTTTACTTTTTTACCTGGGAGCTTTCAAAAATGCTCTCTTTTCTGACAAATTTTATTTCTTTGCTTCTTAAATACCTGTTGCTATTCATTACGATTACAAAAAAGTCCTATTTGAATTCAAATTAAACCAGCTTGTATTTTCATCTTGAAGGTACAGGAATAGTACTAATGCTTCAAATATTTTTGTGTGTCTGTGCATTTGGTTTTAGACTGGCATCTTGCACTTTGTGTTGACCACCAGAAAAGAGAAGGCCTAGTGCTTTGTCAGCTCTAGCTTTGATTTCTGCATGTTTGGGGGAGGGAGTGTGCTCAAAATCCTACCTTGGCTTGGGTAGGGGTCAGCAGCATTGCTGAGCTCTGTCTGAGGTGAGTGCCACATTTCTCTTTTGCGTCTTCAGACAGAAGGCTGGGAGCAGGTGGTCAGGTGAGAAACACGGAGGGAAAGGCAGTGAACCAGACATCACTTCAGTGTCCCTCTGGAGCCACTTGTGTGAGCATGAATTGGGAAATCAGTGTTTTCAAGTAATAAATGAAATTAGGTTTATAGAGACCACTGTTTCAGGCTTCTAATAAAATGGTTTTGAGAAAGCAGAGCTCAAAAATGTTAACAATTTGCCAGATAGTTAATATTTTTGTCCCTGCTAGTGGAGTGAATTGACTCTGAGTAATTTTGTTTTCCTGTCTAGGAAATATAGACAGTTGAGGATAATTGTTTTGTTTTCTTATATGTGTATATAATAGCATACTATTTCAGGGGACAAAAAACCCCTCACAGCCAAGTAGTTAAATATCTCTTGATAGTCTTCACCAGTCTCCTTCTCAACTTTGGTGCCGTTTTCTGGGTAAAGTTCAGGATAATGGTCTATTTAAAATCTCAAGTCACCTGATATGTGAAAATTTGTAGCCTACTTTTGAACTGCATTTAGACTTAATTTGAAAGCAAACCCAGTGTTGGACAGTAAAGTCCTGTGAAATGTTTGAGATTCCAGTTTAATTATGGATATCATGGGTTGCATACAATTGTATGCAGATCCTGATGGTTCATCTTAAAAGTCGTGGTTTCGTCGCATGTTGCAGAACAGCAGATTTTGTTCATTAATTTGCAGGGTTGATTATATGACTAAATGAAATAAATATTTTCTAAGAAGTTTATTTTGGGAAAAGAGGATTTTAAAAGATCTCAAAGATTTATTTTATTAGTGTATAATTTACTCAGGTAGCACATAAATGGTACAAGTGCTAATTTATCCAAATCGTAGCTGAAATCCATATAGGCTTTATCAGAACTTTAAAGAGGTTTTAATTTTATTTTTGATGCTTTCTCTATTTTAAAATGCATATACCCTGCAGGCTCTCTTAAAACTGCAGGTAATTGTCTTCAGTACTTACTTTTTTTCTATTTACTTAAGGAAGCCCTCTGAGCAAAAACCATCAAGAATATTAAATTTCATTACAATAAGTACCTACCTGCTTTACCTCCAAGGCTTTTCTTATATTCATGTTTTGCAGAACATAACCTTTACTGAGTAGTATTTGAGTTATTGCTTTCATTTATAGGGCAAATAACTGAATGCTTTATTGGATATTAGTTTATTCTTACCAAATGTAGATAGGACTAGCCTGAAAAATGTAAGCTTAGGACACTGCTGCTTACTTGATATTTTAAACCTTTACATAGTCCATAATTCATTTGAGGAGAAAATTTTTCTTTCTGTGCAAATGACATTTCAATAAATTCTTGTGAATATATTCATAAGCATGTTTAATTAATTGGAAAAATACAGGAGAGATATTTGATGCAGAATTAACCTGCTAAATTAAAATGATGTATCTTCTCAAAGCGTCGATCAAATGGCCAAGCCCTTGAAAATGGAGACATTCAGAGGAGAAAGCTACTTCCTGACCCTTGCATCAGAATCTTGGTTTTGGCTGGGTTGAGGCCAGGTCTGATACTCACCAACGAGTTCAGTGGTTGCAAAGATGTTCAGTGCTTGGAGTGGCATTCCCCCAGTGCAGGACTGAGGCTGTTCTCCCTAGTGCTTGGCAGGAATCAGCTGCCGAGAACGCACAGCGGTGTTATGGTGACTTTGGGAGAACCTGCAAGAAGGTTCCCTTTTTTCCCTATCCAAAATGTTAGATTATCTGTCGCTATTTTACCTAGCGTGTGTTCAGTCACCCTGTGTCACATCACCTGTGCCATAACACCTCAGGGACCTCGCTGTGTGGTGCTGCTTGGTGCCAACAGATAGAGTTTTGAGGGGGGACAAAAATTAAAATACTTTCTTGAAGACTTCAGAACCAGTGGATGTATATGAATAAAGGATGTGCTTATTTCTAAGAAATCATTTTCATAAAGTAATTGCTGAATATGAGTCTGTAACTTTAATAAATGCATACTGCTATTATATTGTTTATAGCATATTGAATGAAAGTGCTTTCTCCCTGCCTAAAAGTGGGCTTATGGGGATCAGGATTAGTGGTTCCAGAAGAGCTGTTGTCTGATATGGCACTCTTAAGTTCCAATTTTTACTAAAATGGAAAATCCTCTGCATTTTCAAAGCTTCTGCTCTTGTTTACTCTCAAAAGAAAAATAAAAAAGAAAAGCTATATAATAAACAGCATTCTGCTTAGAAGAATTTTTAAATAGAAAAGTACAAATATAAAACAATGTATATTATAAATATATATTAATATTATTAAATACATATACACACACTCACATATATGTATATAAACTGACTCAGTCTATGTAGTTTGGAGTAAAGAACGTTTAGGGGAGATCTTAGCACTCTAATAGAAACTGATACGATTTAATTTATGAAAGAACTTCAGATCTTTACTGAACAAATACTTCCAAATTTGAAAATAGTCCCTTCACTTTGATATTTCACGTGACTTTTTCATAATACCACTTAATTAAGGACTTTTTTTCCTGAAGGCTGGCCTTAAAATTCTCCAAGACTTTTCAGTTTTTCTTTTTAATGCAGGGAATGGGATATTAACACTTTAGAAAAGATGCCTTCTGCCACAACTATTGATAGAGGTACCCATTCTTTTCAACTGTTAGAGGAAACCTTTAGTCTTTCAGTGACTTATTTGATATAGTCTTTAATTATGTAATATTTTTTCCTTTCTAATTATGCTGGCATCATTAATTCTCAATTTTTGTGGCTAAGAATAAAACTGCCCAGGTCATGCATTTGATATTTGTTTCATATCACAAATGCAGGATTCCAGAGTTTTTCTCCAGCACAAGCTTGTAAATAATGGAAGGTCTCAAAAGCTGCTTATTTCTTACTGCTTATTACAGTGAAGCACTAGTCATCTATTGGGTTTTATTTTTAGTATGTTTATCTTCTACACAGTTCAACTTAATGGAATAATCTCCTGTAAAACTACAGAAAGCAGCTTTTATTCTTGTCATCCCTTTTCAAGGCTCTTTATCCTTCTGTAAAAATGCTCAGAACAGCTGGGAGTGAGTGGCTGTGATGAAAGGTGTTTGTTTCCTGCAGCCATCAGTCTTTCATCTTGATTCTCTCTGAGTGAGAGGCATTTCGTAATAGTGAGAAATATGCACATGAAAATTGTTGTATTCAAAATTAACTAATACCATCTTGGAATGTAGAAAGATAGAATCTTGACTTCCTTAAAAATCTGGCTTGCTCACCCACATCTAGTAATACTTGTGTTTGTTTTCCAGTTTCTTAGAAAGCCAATTGAAAACTTCACTCTTCTGGGAATCAATTGTGTCCTGTCCAGCTGCTCTAGTTGGGAAAGCTGGTTAAGCAGTTCATCAGAATTCTAGCTTCTACTGGGAAAACTTGTATCTGTGACCATTGCTACCTTTAAACACCCCTTTTTGTTGAAAACAAAAGTCAATCAAAAGCCCTGACCTTTTGTGGTACTGTGCAGAGGGATCTGTACTTTCCATTTGAAATTGGATGCCAATCACTGTCTGAAGGTATCAAAGATACTGATCTGAACAAGTGCTGGGTTTTGCTGTGACCACTGCTCTTCTCACATAAGATACTTGAATACCTGATGAGAAACAAACTGAGAAGGACTTTTAACAGGTCCCACCCACTTTGTGTGGAATTTTGTCACCTCACTGATAAGGTTTTTACTTTAAGGCCATGAGGACCAGTTAACTGATTTTTCCTTCTCTCTTCATATAGCAAAACATTCTTGAGGTCCACAGGGAAACTTTACAAGTTTTTTGCAGTCACAGTGTCCTACTGAGACTCCATCCTAATTACTGACTTGGTGTTTGACTTTCATAATAGGAACTGCATCCCCTTCTGCCTTCAGGGTAGACTGTGTACTTGAACTTGCTGTGTTCTGGTGCAGACTTATTCTTTGAGATTCAGTGGGAGGGTAATTTTTTAGGACAAAGAAAAGTGGGTTAATGTTTGGCAAGTTAGGTAACTTAGTGCTGCTTCATAATGATGTCTCTACCTTCTGAAGTTAAGTCTTGGTATTTTTTCAAATGTCTTCATTTTAATACTCAACTTTGCTTGTCTTTTTTTATTTCAGAAGTGTAGTGTTCCTCCTTATTCATTTACTTCCTTATGGTTCAGAATTCTTTCATGTATCCCTACTGAAGGTCTTCATTCCCTTACTGGTGTCAGAGTGCTGTTTGCTCATGCTTGAACCTGAGCAGCCAAATCATTTAAAAGTGGTTTGGTTTTGTTTTAATTGCATAGCAATTGCAGTTTGTCTAAACCTTTCCTCCACTTTCAATGACATATGTGCATTCTGCAGTAGTGTGTTCTCGTTTTCCCAAGGTTGGATTTCCAAGAGTTTGCAGTATCAATCAAGATTTCCTGAAGACCCTTTGTTAGCTATAAGGAGAGTTGACAGAAATTTTTAGCCTAAGCTATCTAATTGGTGATTTCTAATGTGAGTGTCATACTGGACCTTAAGAAAAGATAAAACTTGGAATTTAAAACATCTTTAAAAAGGTAAAGCTGCTTTAAAGACCCAAGGTTAAAAATCTTTTTTTTTGACACTGTCAGCATCTTTGCTGTATTTCATTATATAAGTTATCAATTTTTAATGTTGTAAATTCTATACAGGTAGCAAAGCAAACAGAAACTAATCAAGTGAAACAGAGGTTATAGCATGCAAATATTTCTCTTTAAAAAACAACAAAAACTTCACAATGCAGAGAACAGAGGTAAAGTGGCAATTGTAAGCATTAAGTAGGGATGGAGAAGACAGTGGGATAGTGATTAAGATATTTGATATGTTTGAGAAAAAAGCTCGAGGAGGTAGGTCTGAAGCTAATACTTGAACTCAGAGGCTTAGGGGAAATAAAGTGGCTGTCATTGATACAACTGAAAGAGTTAAATCTTTCATGATCTAAAATCCCTGTTAAGGAAGGCTTGAGCCAGTAGCAGCAGGAGACTTAGAAAACTGGAAACTCCCCCCATTAGTTTGTCCAGGAAAGTGCAGTCATGGATAACATTTTGTCAGGTTTTCAGTGAATAAAGATCTACTGCCACTGAATGTGCTGGCCTCACCAAATGGGTCAAGACTACAAGGATTATCTTTCACATTGGATGTTTATGGTAGCAATGTTAAAACAGTTCCATTATATTACTTTATTTTAATAGAATCCAAAATACTGTAGCATTCTAAATAATGATTAAAAAATACTGCCATTCTGAGAGCTTTTACCAGCCAACCTCTCCTGCAGCTGTAAATTGGAGTATAGAGAGACAACTGTCCTCAAGATATTACTTGGCTGTCTTCTTCTCATTTTAAAATAATGTTAAAAATTCAGTGCATGTTAAACTGAAAGCTTTACTCTCCTGTAACTTCTCAAATATTATATCTATGCCACTACTGTTATTTGGTATTGTTTTCAGGATGAGCTTTTTCCTGAAGTTATTCTGTGTTCTAATGCTAACTTTGAAATGTGAGTTAGCTTAGTATTGCTGACATAAAACAGAATTTTCTGTATTATTATTTTCTGGCTATAGAGGATGCAGTCATGCAATGCACTTCCAGGAATCCTATGACCAGAAAAACTAACACACTACACTGCGGAGGGGAAAAAATTTAATTCACAGCTTCTGTCTCTTCTTGGGACTGATACAGGGGAAGTGACATGTTGCTGCTGACCCCTTCTACACCCAGGTTATCATTTGCCCCAAGAGGATAGCTCTTCTTTTGTTTGTTGTCTGCACAGTCCATTTTGGAGCCACGATGCCATTTGGATTGCCAAGCAAGAGCTCTTTTGATCTATCAATGACTTTATCACGTTCTGTTGACTAATAGAGATGTGTATATATGTTTCCATAGAATACTACTCAGAATATTTAGGAAGGCAGGCCTGGAGAGCAATGTGAGTTAGAACATAGGCACCTCCTTAATCCCATGTGGCTAGAGATGACTTGGGATCTTGGCAATGACATTACAAAGATGACAGGGAGGAATTACCTGTGATAAATTAAGGAGGTTGAAATACAAGGGGTCTTACTGTTTCTGTTGTTGTTTTCCAGACAGGATAAGACTGGTTGCCCTTTTGTATAACTCTAATCAAACAAAGTGCATCCAAGTAACAGTCAAACTGATCTATGCTGGTAAGCAGTGGTAAAAAAAAAAAAATCAAAAAAAAATCTCTTACCAGACCTAGACCAGCCCATAAAGTAACTTGTATTAGAGTCACTGAAAGTTAGCATTATCAGGTTGAATACCAATTTATGTTTAGCAATCCACAGATGGAATTTAAGCCAGCCAGCTGCTGAAATGTTTGGGGATAGTTTGAGAAGTAATATTTTAGAAATTCAGTGCTACTATGTGTTAATTAAGCACTAAGAACTGAAACAGGTACATCATCATAAAAGTCTCGATTCTTATAAGGTCAGCAGTTCTATAACACATAATAAATGCAATTCATGAAGGTCAACATTAATATGGATCAAGAATTACATCTTCAAACTGTATTAGGTACAGCCAATATTGTTTTTTTGTCCATAGTGACAAAATTAACTGGTTTAAATGCATTGCTTTCATCTAAGTATTTCATGTTCATCATGGATTGGAGCTCAGAATGCTTATGGCAAATCATTATTTTGCTCTTTTTTATTAGTATAGAGGAAAAAAGTAAATAATGAGTGTGTCTTGTAAGCAATTTCACAGATTTTCTGCTGACCTGGTATGGAAAGTTGTTAAATTTCTCATCACCCACAAAACCAGGTCGTGCTCATTTCACTTTTTCAAACAAGAAATCTATTTTTACTAAGCAAACTATGGACTCCAAGGGGGAGGAAAGAAAAAAACAACCCAGCAATACTTCTCTGCAAAGACCATCTTTGTTTTGAATGATGTCTGAGTGAATTCTGAATTACTTAAATTTCTTACACTGTAAATCTTTCTGTTCCTTGATGATGATACAGCATATATTTTCCTCTCTTTGATCATGCATGCAATGAAAGAACTTTCTCAATTTTATGGTGTGCAAAAATGTGAGACTTTTAGAATATAATTTAAGATATGGCTTTTGCCCAAAAGAAATTACATTCTTAATGAATGCTATCCTGTTTCCATATCTGTCTGTAAAATTACAAGAATGTACTGTTTTAGAAATGTTTCTGAATTACTGCTTCTGTGGTAGATGTACTTCAATTATGCCTCTTCAATTTTGGCCTCTCCTGGCATTCTGCCAAGTTATTTGTTATGTGTGTCAGTGTTTATGTCTAATGCTGCTGCTCCCATAAACAAAGAGACTTGGATGAAAAACTGAACCTGTGTATGGTGTGTGTGGTTTGCGTGGTTCAAAACAACTGTTATTCTGCCACATGTTTTAGAGCTGTGTATTTCTCTCTAAAAGTCAGTACAGTTGCTGGTATTTGACATTTTTGCTAAAAATTATCCTAAACCTGAATTTTTCCAGGTTTATAATAGAATCAGAGTTAATATATATGTTTATTTATTTATGATCTTTTCCCCCATGTGCAATCAGATGATTGGAAAACATCTGCTGCTTCTACTCAGGTTTTTGATATCATCAATTTGCTAACTAACATTTTGGTTCAACAAATTCATCTTGTTTGTTCTTATCAGTAATCATTTTTCATCTAAAAGTCATTACAATTTATTTTCATATGAATTCTCCATCTTTTCCCAATGATCAGTCCTCAGTGCCAACAGTGGTGGAAAAAATGACATTTGTTATCTGTTTTGAGATTTCTGTGTATGTTTTACAGATGTACAAATCCTCTTCACCATCATAAGGACTTTAAGGTTATAAAGTCAAGCAGTCTTTAATGAGAAGAAATAACCCTTAAGTCTGGCTGGTTCTTGTAGTAATTAATGTACTCTTTGTTCATGCATTATCTTAATGCCGTGGGAGATACTATTTTTATTGTAATACAGCTACTGCTTTGACTTTTCTCGCAGTATTTAGCTTGTAGGGTATAGCTTTCTGCAAATTTCATGCTGAGTCAAAAAAAGATAGAGCAAGTGCTTGCACAAAGCTGTATTTTTGTGACTAGTTTGTAGGACATTTGATCCCTTTCTATTCCTTTTAATATTAAAACATTCTCTCTTGTTCATTCATTGCAACTCATCTCACCTGAGAAATAACAAATATATAAAAGGTTCTTCAGACAAGCTCCTGAGATCTTCCTAGTGTCGAGTTAACTTGTAAATTGGATGAATTGGGGCAGAGGAGTGCAGGAACGGAACAAACAAATCTTGTCATGTAGTGCATGCCCAGGAAAGGTATTGAACTGGGGCAAGTCACAGTGAGCTGGTTCATATTTCCTAAATTTGGAGGGTTTGATTTGGTAATGTTTCTGGGGTTTTGTGCACAAATGTATATCTGTGTGCAGTGCATGCAAAGAAAAGGAGAAATATTTTATAGAAATAAGTAAGAACTGGCTATTTGGTGAGATCAGGATTTGACTAGATTTATAGTGTGTCCACATCTTTTCCTGTTCTATCACCAACTCAAGACTTAAAGCATCCTGCTCATGAGGAAACTTTTTTGAGGAAGCAAAGTGGGCACATTTGTTTTGTCAAAATGGAGTATATTCCTTGTGTCATGGTTTCCTCAAGAATTTACCATTTCTGATGTCTCTCAAATGAAAGGTAGAAAGGGTCCCCTTCACTGCCTTGTGCCTTACTATGTGCATAGGTAAATTGGAGCAGTGATACTGACTGATGTGCTTTGGGGTGGGTTACCCTTTCCACCTTGCCCACCAGAGAGTGGCTGGTGGGACCCTGTGTGCTGCACTCTTCTCTGAACAGAAACTTGGTGGGAAGTGAGGTCATAGCTGTGCTGCCTTGGGAAAGTGATTTTAGAGAAATAATAATATTGACAAGTGTTGAAGATGTGGGTAAAACAAGCTTCACTCCCTCGTGTGTTGGCTGATTGAGGTGGGTGAGTTCTTTGGAACTGTAACTTGCTGATGTACCTGAGGCAGCCTGTGCTGAGGATGGCAGAGGGTTGTTCCGTGGACAGTGAAGAGTAGAAACAAGATATGAGGGTCTTTTGAAGCTATGGAGACCAGTGTCTTGGGAAAGGAGGTGATGAATAGTAGGAAAACTGTTCCTGAAACTATTCTAAATAATTATTAACTATTTTAATGCTGTTCACAAATATCTCCCCATGCTTGCTCACTCTGGAACTTCATTTATATTTTTGTTTTCAATTCCATGTTCTGTTTGTGTGCATGCATTATATCCCATTCCTGTTGTTTTGAAGTTTAAAGTATGTCCTTGACTTCCAAAAGTTGGTTTACTCTTCAAATGTGTAAATTTGCAGCATAGTAGGTGATTTGGTAATCTGCTGATGACATGTGATTTGTAAATAATCAGGGTGGTGGGGAAAGGCAGCTTTTAGGCTTTCATTATGCCTAAAAATTGCTGTAAATACATAAAATCTTGGGGACAAAATCTTACTTACTATAATTTTCTTTCCATTTCTTTAAGATCTTTTCCCACAGAGTATAACCATCTTTAGAGAGGCAAAGGAAAATGACCCTAGCAAGTATGTGTAATAAAATGCAATACATGTGTTCAGATCCTAGCTTTGTTAGATGTCTATATAGATAGGTGACAGCTTTTCCTAGCTTCGTATCTGCAGTCTTAAAATTATGTACTGTAAAAAAGACTCAAGTAAGACAAAGTTTTTTAGGGAAAAGTTAATGAAAAACAGGGGAGAAGTTCATAAAAACAGTCAAATGTACAGTACAAGTATATTATATATGCAAGTGGGGAATGTGGTATAAGGAACTCTAGGACATCCCAAGGTTTTTACAGCTTATAAAACATGTTCCTGTTATTTCAGCTGGGAAGTTTTGAGATTCCTTCTGTCTAATTTGAGAATGTGGATTGAAGACTATCGCTTTGATGGATTCCGGTTTGATGGTGTCACATCTATGCTGTATCACCATCATGGCATTGGTGAGTAATTTAGCCAACTCTAATCTCAGCAGTCCTGTTGCAGCTCTTTTGCTGTGGAAATAGAGCTACAAAGTTCACTGTTTCTCAGAAGGGAAAAGGAGTTTTAGAACAGGAGCTAATGGAGCTCATTGATAGACCTTTAAACTAGGTGGAAAGGAGGAAAGGGCTAAAACCAGGCTTGCCAGTGATGAGCAATGGGATTCCACACCAAAACTTGAGTAACTGAATACCAGTGAGATTCTTCAGTCTGTTCCGTGAGGTGTTGCCTGCAATGAGCCACACTCGAAATGTTTCTATACCAAGACACACAGCATAAGCAACAAACAAGAGAAGCTCGAAGCCTTGCCCAGTCCCAAGGACTTGACATCACTGGTATCGAAGAAACGTGGTGGGATGAGCCCTGTTGGATGGTTACATCCTCTTCAGAAGGGATAGGCAGGGCAGAAGAGGTGGGAGGGTGGTATTGTATGTAGTTAAGGGACTGGAATGTATAGAACTCAGAGTTAGCAATAGCACAGTTGAGAGCCTCTGGATAAGGATTATGGGACAAATAACATGGATGTCATAACCACTTTAGACTATCTAGCCAGAAGAACAATGCCAATTAATTATTGTTCAAGGAACTAAGGGATGTCTACAAACCAACTGCCCTTTGTGTTTGTGTGTGACTTCAGCTTGACAGGTGTTAACTGGGAACACAACACAACTGGCACAAACAGGTCCAGAAGATTCCTAAAGCACATGGTTTATAACTTCATGGTACAGTTACTAAGGGATCCAGCTAGAAAAGATGCTTTCCTTGTTTTTTGTTAGCAAAGAGGGTCTCGCGAGTGGTGACTGATGGCCATCTTTACCACGAAGCCATTGAATTTAACATCTCTGACAAGAGAAAAAGTTCAAAAACTTTCAACCCTGGATATGAAGAGAGCAGACTTCAGGCTGCTTAGGGCACTAGTGAATGAGGTTCCCTGGGAAATTCTTTTGAAGGTGCTGGGGTCTATTAGTGCTGGTCGCTTTGTAAGCACTACCCTTGTAAGAGCACACAACCAGGCAATTCCAAGTGTCAGAAGTCAAGCAGACAAGGAAAAAGGTTATCTTGGCTGAGCAGGCATCATCTTTTGGTTGCTAAGACAATAACAGAAAGGTGTATGACCAGTGGAAGCAAGGTCAGGTGACACAGGAGGAATACAGAGGTGCTGCTTTCCACTATAGTAGGAAAGTTTGTGTGGCCAAAGCTCAACTGGAGTTGCAGTTGGCCAGAAATAGGGGGGACAATTAAAAAAAGAGTTTAAAAATACATTAATAGTAAAAGGCAGTGCAGAAGTAACATTGTCCCGTTAGAGAATGAGGATGGTCAACTCCCAAGGGAAATAGACAAGACAGAAGTGTTTAATGCTTTCTTTACCTCTGTCTTCAACATGAATGATGGTAGTGGGACAGGGGGTCCCAGTACCCTGAGGTGGAGGACCATGACTACAAGAATGATCTACTCCCGATTGACCTGAACATGTGAGGCATCTGCTGCTCAGCTGGATCTATCTAAGTGTCTGGGGCCTCATGGAATTCATCCGAGAATACTCAAAGAACTGGCTGATGCCATCTTGAGTCCTCTCTTAATGGTTTTTGAATAGCCTTGGGAATCTAGAGAGGTCCCAGTTGACTGGAAGCTGGCTAATGTCTTGATTTTCAAGAAGAAGAAGGATGACTCTGGAAAATATAGACCTGTCAGTCTTGCCACTGGTAAGGTTATGGAAAAGGTTATTCTGGGAGTTACTGAAAAACACATGAAGGACAAAGTAGTCATCAGTCACAGCCAGCACAGCTTCATGAGAGGAGAGTTCTCCTGTCAAACTTAATTTCCTTTTGTGACAAGGTAACCCACCTAGTTCACCAAGGGATCCCAATTGATGTTATCTTGTTGGATTTCAGTAAAGCTTTTGATACTGTCTCTCTCAGATTCCTTCTGGACAAAATGCCCAGCCCACAGCTGGATAAACACATCATGTGGTGGGTGAGCAATTGGTTCATGGGTGGAGCACAGAGGTAACAGTGACTGGGGTTGACATCAGACTGGTGACCTATCACTACTGGGGTTCTGCAGGGCTCCACTTTAGGCCCTGTGCTCCAGGACTTCTTCACAAATCACTTGGATGCAGGTCTGGATGGTATCTTAAGTAAGCTTGCTGATGACATTAAATTGGGAGAAGCTGCTGATTCCCTCAAAGGCCAAGAGGCTTGACATAGAGACCTCAACACATTAGAGCACTGAGCAGTCACCAACTTTAGGAAATTTAACAAAGATGAGTGCTGGATTCTGCTCCTGGGGCAGGACAGCCCTGGATATACATATGGACTGGGGAACGAGGTGCTGGAAGGAAGTGCTACAGAGACGGACATGGGGGTTCTGGTTGATGGCAAGCTGAATATGAGTCAGCAGTGCCCTGGCAGCCAGGAGAGCCAGCTGTGTCCTGGGGTGCATTAGGCAAAGCATTGCCAGCCTGTCAAGGGAGGTGATTGTCCTGCTGTGCTCTGCACTGGGCTGGCCTCACCTTGAATATTGTGGTAGTTTTGGACTCCACGCTATAAAAAAGACATTGAGCCATTAGAAAGCCTCCAAAAGAGGGCAGTGAAGGTGGTGAAGGGCCTAGAGGGGAAGCCATAGGAGTGGCTGAGGTCACTTGGTCTGTTCAGCCTGGAGAAGAAAAGAGCAATGAGGTCTCCCCTCAGTATCACAGCTTCCTTCTGAAGGGAGGAAGAGGGGCAGACACTGATTTGATCTCTCTTGTGACCAGAGACAGGACCCGAGGGAGTGGCACGAAGCTCTATCAGGGGAGGTTTAGGTTGGAAATCTGGAAAGGGCTCTTCGCCCAGAGGGTGGTTGGGTACTGGAACAGGCTCCCCAGGGCAGTGGCCACAGCACCCAGCCTGACAGAGTTCAAGAAGTGTTTGGACAATGCTCTCAGGCACACGGTGGGATTCTTGGGGTTGTCCTGTGCAGGGCCAGGAGTCGGATTTTGATGATGTGCCCTGATGGGTCCCTTCTGACTCAGCATATTCTATAAATGCTCAAAAAAACAGATTTTCCAGTATCTTGTTTTATTGCTGTAAGGGTAGATCAGAAATCATTGATAAATTTGATGCTTGTAAAATCAAATGTAGTAACATTATCTGTGTTTTCTTAAATAAAAAAATCTGACTATAGCTTTTAAATCTTTCTGTCTTTAGGCACAGGTTTCAGTGGAGATTACAACGAGTATTTTGGCCTACATGTGGATGAAGATGCTTTGTGTTATCTGATGCTGGCCAATCACATGATTAAGTCCTTGCATCCAGAATGCATAACCATAGCAGAGGTAAGATCAGAATTTGCCATCCTCAATGACATTAATATTGATTAATTTGCTTCAGGATGTGAATTTCCTATTAATTATCAAGTCACACTTTAGATACTCAAGAAGCAACATGAGCTGAAAAATACTAATTAGTGGACAGACTTTGCCTGGTGGGGAAAAACAACTTGAATATGCACTTTCTCTGCATTAATAAGTTATTAATTAATGTGATGATTTCTTTTTTTTTCTTTCATCACCTTGAACTTGTAATGAGATTTGTTTTTATTAGTTTATTGCTTGTGCATGGTAGCCATTTGTCACTAGTGCTTCAGGGTGCTAAAGATTAACAGCCTTAATGTGGTTTTCCATAATTTGAAATATATTGACATAACTGACAATTTCCCTTCAAATTAAATGCAATAAACTTATAAATGTTGAATGTATAAGGTAATTCAAATTTATTATTAAGTTTGTTCAGGTTTCTCAGGGAGTTATAGACTGTATTACTTGAGTTGATTGAGATCAATTAACCTTTTTGACTATAAAATATTGTTAGTATGTGGAACTTGTAATAGTATGAAATACTGGAGCATTAAAATTCTATGAATAGGTATGTTTTCACTGATCTTTTATCTTTATCTAAAAGACAAATCATGTAAACATTGATTTTTTTCTGTTTTTCTTTTAAAAAATGAATTATTTAAACAGAATAAGATGGATCTATCTGATGTAATTAGGTAGTACACCGATTTCTAATAAAACCTTTTGTATTGCTTAAGAGTTCTCTATCTTCAGAAAACAAAATACTGCTTCATTTCTTGTTTATGGTCAAGTTTTCTAGTATAGACAACCAATGCTAAAAGCTAAATGGCAGGCTATCAAAACCAGGATCTGGTGAGCAGTCACTAGTAAACCTGAGGGTGGCTTCATGGGCTTATTTGCAGTGAAATATGCTCATTTTCTAGGTAGTATTAGATTATAAACATTCCTATCAATGAAATCCTGAGTTCAGTCGTCTTT
The DNA here is from genome assembly GCA_013399895.1 of Serilophus lunatus. Taxonomy (NCBI): domain Eukaryota; kingdom Metazoa; phylum Chordata; class Aves; order Passeriformes; family Eurylaimidae; genus Serilophus; species Serilophus lunatus. The sequence goes on along the minus strand of VXBA01003500.1, from coordinate 152,723 downwards.
TATTGCCTGGCCAAAGAGTTCTTTTTTTTTTTCTTTAATAAGATGTGTCTTCAGTTCCTCTTGCTTAAGATGAAAGCTGCTTCTTTTTCAATACATGATTTTCTGCCTCGGGGAGTCGCTACACAAATCATAGAATTGACCAATGTGCTGCATGGTTAAAGCAGAATTTCAGAAGGAGAAACTATTGACATAATTGAAAATTACAAAAGGCAATGAAGAATGTCTGCTTGCCTATGGAATGAGTGTCATGTGAGGAAAAATGTTCTTCTCTAGCCATAACTAATTGTAATATATTCTTTAATTAATATAATTGATGATTTTTGCAGCTCTTTAATATTCTGTATATTCACTGTCTTATTAATTGCAAAATTTTTAGGTATTACTGACTATGTGCTTATTTTTTTACATTTTGGTCTTCTAAATAAAGCTGTGATTAAAGTTCTTTATAATGAGACAAAAAAAAGTTGAGTAAAATTACATCATGCCTGAAGCGTTATAAAAACAAACAGGCAAAAAACTCCTGTGGTTTCTATTGCTGAGGTTTGTATTATTATATGCAGCTCATTTCAGACTTGGTTCTGAACAAATGTTTGAAAATTCACTGTTTAATTATCACACCATAGAATGGCTTGAGTTAGAAGGGACCTTAATCATCATCCAGTTCCAACTCCCCTGGAGGAGGGTGCTGCATAGGCCACTCCATTGTCAAAAATCCCAAAATGTTGGCGGTGACACCAGCTGTGGAGCAATGTATTAATAGACTTAGCCCATGTGTTTCTTCCAATATTGCTGCCTTCAACTAGAATTATAGAGACTATTACTTGTGCCCCAGCTTCTCTTACCTTTTCCAAGGCCCTGAAATATTTTTGATTGTTCATTGCCCTCTATGTGGAAGATCCATAACCGGTCGTACTCTGAGGGCCACACCAGGCCAGGAAGTTTCCTTGTGGAAGGCATACTGAACAAAATAATGCCGATTTTTACTTTTTTGTTTAGTTAAAATTTGTAGATATAAAGAGTATTAAATTTACAGTTTTAGTTCCCAAGAATCTGGCTTTCAAAACTGTGACTAAATTAGATTTGAGCGGCTTAAATTTCAGACTTGGACCTTGTCCAGGTAGGCATCATGGCATCAGAGAAGAAGGCTTTTGTTTCATATCATCATGTCCTGTATAACTTGGAGACCATTAGTTGTTTTTATCCTTTCTAACTGATTCAGGAGAGCTGGTGAACTTCCTTTTATCACATCCAAAAGTTTGGAAAGAATTTCCACTTCATTAATTTTTTTTTTTCAGCTTGTGGATGCAGTTTTCTGTGTGATCTAATGACTGCTGACTAAAGGGGGATAATCCTTTCCTTTGATCTCCTGGCTTTGCTGCTCACACAGCCCAGGATGCTGCTGGCTCATGCTTAGCTGCCTGCTGGCCCAGAGCCCCCAGGACCTGCTCCCCAGCCTGGCTGACCCAGCCTGTATGGATGCAGGAGGTAGACCATCCCAGGGCCAGGATTTGACAATTGCCCTCAGTGACATTCCTGAGCTTTCTGTTTGTTGATTCCTTCAGCCAGTCAGGATTTCTCTGGATAGCAGCTCTGCCTTCCACCCCCCAGGGTGCCATGCATGAGCTTCATGGTGATATGCTTGATCTCACTCATGTTAGGGTGTGTGTGTGTATAACTTCACCTGCATATATCATTTTCAATAGTCCAGTGCAGCAGTTGGATTGAAAATTGGATTGAATCCAGAAAACCAGAATAAGCTTCCTAATTAGGCCCTGGTTCCTGTCAGTATTTAATTCCATAAATTCTCTTGTGTAGATGTGAGAGGTACATATTAATCCATAACCTTTGTCAGCGAGAAGCCATTCCACCACATAAATTAATAAAATTGAGTACTGATGGATATTTCGTAATTACTGGGGAGTTGCATTTTCTATACTGATAAGCTAACTTCAGAAAAAGAATGGCATGATAAAAAAATGCCTAACAACGTGGTGAAATAAATAGTTGGAGAATTTGGAATTACAAATTTAAGAATGGTTACCTTTCATCCATATGAAACTAGAAAATTATGCAGTAAGAGCGTGTCACTTTCCAGGGCTAGGTGGATCAATAGTTTTGGACTTGTGCAGTAGGGAAAAGAGTAGAAATTGTATTTTTCTTCACTAGTGTACTTTATATTTAGCCCTTTTTTTATGCCATTCTTTATGAAAAATAACAATAAACAAAATGAGGGTTTAATTTGTCTTTTGTTGAGTGCTTTGTACTTTCTATTGATTACTCGGAGCTCAAGAGAGCTAATTATTTCAAACTCTGCAGCTACTGAGGTCTCTTCCCTTTCAAATGTCTACTCTAATAAAATATTTTGAGGTGAGGGTATTTGATGAGAAGCCATAATGCTTGTCCCTGTAACTTTTGCAGTTAAACAGCAAATCTGGGTGTAGTAATCACTGGGTTTTTTTCTCTCTTAACCAGGTCAATCTGTGAAGCTGTTTATAGCTGTGTTTAGAGAATGTTTGCATACAAATATTGTTGGATATTGGTAGAAAATATGAACTAATAATTGAAATGCTACAGAAATTATGTTGTGTGTTTTTTTTTATCTATTTCAGGACGTTTCTGGAATGCCAGCACTTTGTCGCCCTGTCGAAGAGGGAGGAGGGGGGTTTGATTATCGCCTGGCCATGGCTATCCCAGATAAGTGGATACAGGTGAGAACTCCTTGAAGGATACATCCTGCTCTTCAAAGTGGGATGCTTTTCTGCAGTGCAGATGCTTCTGAATCCTACTGACAAATTTTGCTCTCTCTTCTGTTAATGCCCCACTGAAATAGATTCTGACAGGCTGGAGCACAGGTATTAGTGGCTGAAATGAGCTGTCAGATATCGTGTAGGTTTCAGGTGGGGAAGTTCAGGGGCTGGTATTTACATTTCAGCTGATGTGTTTGTTTTTTTTTCATACAATACACATAAACTCAATTTCTTTGAAATAACCTGTATCTTGCAACAGCTGTAGAATATGTAATCTATATTGAATAGACAGGTAGATAATGTTAACCATATGCACATAAGTGTAAAAAAATAATCACTCCAAAACATGCAACAAACCCTCCTGACACTGTATGTATTAAGTGGAACAGAACATAGAGCTGAAAGTTTTAACCAAGAGTAAACCTAAGGAAATTATACAAACACCTGCAATTGGTTCAGTGGGGTTACAAAAAGAATGATAAAAATCTTTAAATCCTTTTGAAGAACAATAATATACTAATAAACAGTGACTACAGTAAGGATTTGTATCATCTTTTCCTTAATATAGAGAATCATAAGAAACATAAAATACTAAATGTTCTCAAAAAGCTTCTACTGGTGTTTTAGAGAGTGTTTTTCAGTTAGAAGATAACACCCAAATCCCTTGGACTGTCATAATGATCTGAAAACAATAAATTATGTGACCATTAATGATTCAATAAATATAGACAGTACCTAAAAATGAAAAAAAAAATAAACATACTTTCAGCATTTCTCAGTTTTGTAACTAGCAAATAGGGGGCCAATTGAAAAAGCAGATTTCAAAACTCTTTTCAGAAACTTGGCAGCTTTTCCTGAAGGGACAGTTTAATTAAACTTTGGAATGTGTAATTTACATATTTAGATCCTGGAATGCAGCAAGGGCTCATATTTTTGTAGTAACAAGAAATACTGTATGGTGTTTTGTGGTTTGGTTTTCTTTGAGAGGCTTAGTTGTTGTTCTTATTTATGCCTTCAACTTCCTTACCACACTTTAGGACAGGAAAGGATGAGCAGTTTCCCAGGTAGGCAAAATGCAAGTGGCCAAGTTCATATTACATAGGAAAAAAACCAAACTGTGGAATTATACAAGCACAAAAAATGGATAATAAATTTGGTGATCTCTGATATGGTCTGCTTGTTTTAGGTTGCAGTGTAATTGGATAGGAAACATACCTATGCTGCAGTAAATTCTGTTACTTAATGGGAGAAAATGTCACTTCTTCCAGCCTAAACACGTACTTCACATGGGAAAGTATGGGATGCTGATAGGGTTGCAGATCAACTCTGACAGTCTAGCCTGTTTCTCAGCAGAACTCCCGTTATTTAGGAATGTCTTAACTGCACAAGAATCTTGTGTGATGCTGGCAGGAAGCTTTAAGCTAAGGAAACTGCAAATAAGCAGCTACAATAGAGACATTGAGTTAGAGAAAGAGATGATGTATGTAGTTTGTTACCACATTTCTTGAGGGGGAAAATAAAGCTGAAATCTTGTTATCAAACTCTCCTAGGATGCTTGCCCTCACTTCTCATCAGCTCATTTAAGTACATACCTGTTAATAGAAAGTTTTCTAGGAAACTTGCTGAGATCAGTTTTAAAGCTGAAGAGATTCCATGAGCTAATTCTGAGAAATCTGTAAAAGTAGAAAATATAAACTGTTTGTCATAACAGTGGCTGTACTAGTTCAGATTAAAGGTAGATAAATAATATGATGCTGCATAGGGACCTGAATGTGTTCAGAGCCAGAATTTATGGACTTGGAAAAAAGACCCCAAAAAAACAAAAAGACCAAGGAAAGTTAGAAAAAAGTTTAGGAGTGCACAGCCAGTTAGAATTAAAGGTTAAATTTTACAGCATGATATTAGACATCTTGGTGTTATAGCCTTTTTATCACTTTTATTTTTATGTCTATATGTTTATATATATATGTATTTAAGTTGTAGTGACCAATGGACGTCTATACAGTGGTATAGAAAGAAAGACAGGACTAATACTAAAATTGCACCAGATTTAGAAGAGGGAGGGAATAAGGTGATATGAGACAGAAAACTTGCTGAAAGTCAGGAGGTAGCACCCCACAGCCTGGTGGTTAAACTATAGTTGGAAGCTGCCATATGCCAGGGTTATATCTTCCAATACAATGAACCAGGTAGGCATGTGCCCAGATATTTCTTCCTGTTTTTTAGTACCGTGCTTTCTTGCAGGTCCTGTCAATCACAGCACCTGCTGTATTGGAGGATTCACATGATAGATGGCAAATCATGTCCGTGTTTCCACATGGAAGTACAGGAGAAACAAAGTATTCTAGTTATTTATGTGGTAGAATTGAAAAGACAAAAGTTCTTTTTGAACGGTCAGAGAAAGCTCATCACTTCAAAATCTGGGAACAGGAGAGGTTGAATTAACACAGTTCTCAATCCATTGGAAATTTCTGTGCCAAGATAAGGCTACATGCTTTTAGTTAAAACAGCAATAATAGTTCCATGATCTTCTTTCATTTCTGCAGATAATTAAGGAGCTGAAAGATGAAGACTGGAATATGGGCAATATTGTGCACACATTAACAAACAGACGGCATGAAGAAAAATACATTGCTTATGCAGAGAGTCATGACCAGGTATTTTTATCTGTTTTTTTTATATATAGAAAGTAAAAGATGATGTTTAGAGGATTGGTGCATTTCATTTTTTAAAAATGAAGCAAGAGTTGAAAGGGATGGCAAGAATTTCAGAGATGGACAGATGTGGACTATTGCTCATTTTTTTACTGTTTGGGGTTTTTTTTTGTTTTGTGGCTTTTTTGTTTTGTTTTTTTTTGTTGGGTTTTCTTGTGTTTTTATTTTGTTCTGATCTTTCATTTTAATGAAGGAATCCTGCCTGGAGCAGGTAAGTAATGTTAGTTTTCAGTTTTGTTTTGTTTTTAAGGAGCAATTTGTAGCTTCTTATTTTGCCTGTCAGAAGATAGGAAGGTGTATAATCAATGCTTTTGAAAATCTTGTTTCTATTAAGTAAGCTGGAGCACTGTTTATGGTAAGTGTAAACAATGTCCCAATTTAGAAAATCTGTTCATTGAATTAGTGTTTGTGACAGTTGTATTCCCTTCATGGAAATCTTTCCTCTCTGGAAGGATTGCAAGCATTCTCTTTTGAGACCTAAGGGAAATGTCCTGTAACAATTTGATTCAAAATACAGAAATAGTAATAGTTCTGTGCATGGAAAAATGAAAAAGTAATGATAGTTGGGATAACCACAATCTCTTCAATGGCTGTTTCTGTGAGTCAGAAAACACATTAGTCGGGAATCGTAAAATTTGGAACTTAAATTTTTATTATAAAATGGATATTTTATTTTTTTAATGTAGCCTACCTTCAACTCTTTCCTTTGACATTCTATTTCCTCTACTTTCTATAATAAAAGTTGAGTGTCCAAAGAAAGGTCTGTATTTTATTTTTAAAAGAATTGAGTTTATAATTCATTATATCCATTTTGTTTACCTACTTGTATTCTAATCTCAGAGACTGTTACAGTGTTGACTTAAGGCATGAGGAAAGAGTCATAATCCTGGTAAAGAACTTCACACATAACCTGGAAATCTATATTATTCTGTGCTAACTTGCTGTCATCAGAGCTGGTACTTCACCCTGGAGCATGACATATAATGTTGCCATATCTTCAGTTTAGAATCCCATTCTTGGGAAAAAGATCTCTTTATTTTTAATTAAAAGATGATCACAGGTGTCCAACAGGTTGATGCATGAAAAGTAGGATATAGAAACAAAATGAGAGTGTAGATAAAATTCAGCATCTGAAGATGCTGGCATTGATGTATGTGGGGATATAATTCTAGTTTCTTACATGTTATAATGGGCTGTGAACTGACTATTATCAGTCAGAATACCAGGCCTTGTGGCTATAAGCAGTGAAAATTGCAGCTCGAAGCTAATTGCTGTCAAAGCAGCAGATGCAGTCCTGGAATTATTATGAATGGAATGGAGAGCAGAGAGCACAGGCAGTACTCCACTGTAGCCTTTCATGGTTTGTGCATTTTGGATGTTGGAGGCAGATTTGGTCCTGTATCTCAAAGGACATACACCATAACTGGTAATAATGCTCTAAGAGTCTTAGTAGGGTGTGAACTGGATTCAACAGAAGAAAACTAAACAGAGTAATATTCATCAGGGTAGCAAAGAGATCATGGGAAGGGGAAATATATCCATTTATAAAATCACTGCTGTCATAGAAAACATGAATAGGGAACATTTACCTTCTCATCTAATAGAAGGATTAGGGATGTTAAATGGCACTAAAAAATGCCACATTCTCAGCCCAGAGAATAGTTTTTTTGTTGGAGCCTTCAGTCGTGTCATTGTTGCATAGAATTTTCTTTTTTTTAAGACTATTTTTGATTTAAGGGAATAATCTATATGTGCTTTATGTTGTCAGTTGGAAAACGAAAAGATGCTGCTGGTTTTGAGCTAACTTGTTTACAATTTTTCTGTCTCTGGAATTTAGTGAGTTTCCATACAAGAGTATAAAAGGAGAATCAGGCGAATTGAACAAAAATTAGCTACTTACATTTTCAACTACCTGCGTGCTAATATATTAAAATAACATTTGTGTGGCCTTTCTTGAGTAAGCATGAGCAAGTTAGTAATTCAGTCACTGTTTTTAAACAGAATTACTAGTTTGTTTTTTTTCTCTTGTGTGAAATCACAGAAAACTGATCGCATTCTTGATTGCATATAAATGAATGCTTTATACTCTCTCTGCATCTTTAAATTGGGAGTTTTGTTAATGCCCCTCTATTTTTACATGCCAGGAACTTTTTGCTAGACATATTTGGTTTCTTATTTTCTGTTTTTTCTATAAAAATTCCCAAATTGTAGCTCACTTTTGACTTACTGAGTTGATGCTGGCATTTCACATTCCATATCTGTAAGCCAAAATGTTCTTAGAAGTAATTATTATGTAATTTGATGCCATCAGGTGAAATGTAGGCCCACAGCAAGGCTTACAGAACTGTCAGTTTATTATCATATACACCCACTGCTGTCAGTCTGGGGAGCCCCAGTAACCACATGGAGGGTTAAAACAGACATTTGGGTCCGACTTCCAGTGGGGCTCAGCTCAAGGGCATCCCTGCCTCAGTTTACACACTTTCTCTTTTTGGCAGCAGGGCAGATCTATATGACACCCACAAGATTGCACATCACACAGTGCACTGGTGTAGTAATTAGGAGGTAGAATCATAGGCAGTGGCAGCAAGTTTGCTTCAGAAACAGGGACTAGATCATGTCCTTGTCTGAGCCATGTCCTTGGCTTCTCACCAGTCTTACAAGTCCTCCTCTTACTGAGCACTTGCTTTAAAAAAAAAATAAGGTTAGCTGTACTTCTAGTACACTCAAGGGTTTTTCTTCAGTGTTTGTTTGAACTGTTTTAGGCACTTGTTGGTGATAAGACATTGGCATTTCGACTGATGGATGCAGAGATGTACACAAACATGAGTGTGCTCATGCCTCTTACGCCAGTTATCGATCGTGGAATACAGCTTCATAAAATGATTCGTCTCATTACTCATGCACTCGGAGGAGAGAGCTATCTGAACTTCATGGGTAAGTAATCTTAGGAACAAGTTTCTCATTTTCTCATTTACAGAGTGCTTGGCAGGGAAATAAAATGATCTGACATCATCTTAGATCCTCGGAATTTATCACAATGCTGAAGTTCAGAGCATAAATGCTGTTATAGATTTAGTGCAAAAGGTAATATGCATTGCTTTTTCTCTCTGTAAGATGTATTATAAGACAGTAAAATAATACCAAGATGGTTCCTAACTGTAACAGAAATAACTTTTAGAACTGAGAAAGTAGTATTTTAATTGTTTTTCTGCAAGTTTCTGATAAGGTGAGCTGTGGCTTACGCAGCTGGGTAGTTTATCATCTCTATTCTTTTACTCTCCTAAACTTTTTAGGATAACAGTGGATCTACTAAAGGTAGCTCTGTGCTTATTTCAGTTATTAATTTTTAGGAAGTAGTCTGGAATCAGTTGACTTGTATTTCATTACTTCTTAGTGAAGAGCAGAGATTTAATGAGGTAGGCAAGGAAAATCACAGGGATAGGAGGCACATTCTGCTCTCAAAGCACAGAAGCTGTAAGAGCTAGCAGTACTTTCTTTTTGTCCATAAACTGTAAAAGACAACAGTTGTGTTGCTTCTTGGCACAGTTGCTAGAGGGAAGTTCAATTTTTAATCTAATTTAAGCAGCCAGTTACAGTTTCATGAAATCATCTTAAAAGTTGAATATTGTTCTTAATTTTATCCAAAATTCTGAAGCTGTTTATGCTGCCTGCTCTTTACCATATTCATGCCTTTAATTTCTTAGTGATTTTCACAATAAAGAGCTATTTTACAATTTCATCGTGTGGTGTGACAAGTTCTGTATAACAATTGTGATAGTGTTATGGGAGAAAAAATCCTGCTGTACAATCACCATCTGAGTTTTCTGATGATGAAAAGCTTGAAAATTTTAGACATCTTAGCACAATAATGTCTTCTACTTTTGTTAAATTATTTGTTTTATAAAGTCTAAGGGTACTGTTGGGCATATAGTACCCTTCTTCTGTAATAATGTATTTAGCAGCATATTTTCTGATTAAAAAGCTAGAGAACATAAGACATTGATGGATTTCAGCATGTCTGTACTGGTACATGTTTTCACTCCTGATATTAGAAGAAATCTCCAAAAATACCATGTTGGTTGTCTCAAAAAGAATCGAATTAACTTCACTACAGAACAAATTAATTCATTACATGCAACACTAATAAAACTATTGTTTCCAATAAAATGCAGATTTATTTTTTTTTAGTTTTTTTCTTCAAGAGCGAAGAAGAGTTAATGAGATAAATACTTATGAAGTGTTTAATCAGGCACCAAAATGTGTAAGGTGTGAAGTGTATGCTTCCATTCAAACTAGTGATACTACAATTGTTAAAGAAGCAGGTGTTTAAAAAAATAAACCACAGATGTCTTTGCCACAGCTTGACTTAGTAGGGTTAGGAAAATGATCAGTAATTCAATGTGGCATATTAAATCCAGTGTGTCAGTGCAGGTTGATTGAGCAATTAATATTTGGTATCTTTGAGTGCTGGCAATCCTGTGTACTTAAAATGCATTTTGCAACATGCTGTCTGGTTAAGCAAATACAGTGACAAATGAGTTCTTTAACTTACAGTTTGGGGTGAACGTTCACAGCAGGGGGAAGGAGTGGAGGTCTTCTTTCACAACACCTTGAGAAGGCATTCCAGGTGCCTCTGTTTCCCTACATCTTTCCATAATCGTCTTATACCTTGTTTTTCTGAAAATAAAGACAGCTGAGCAAAGCAATGCACTGCTTCCTCAATACTTTGCTCACCTTGAGGAAAAACAAACTGTATCTAAAACACGTTGTATCAGGAGTGGAAATCTAGGCTCTCAAATGTATCCTGGGATTTCTCCTTGCAGATTTGGAATACTTAATTACATGTTTGTTGGAGTAACATTTGTGCTCCAAACATGCAAGCAGGTTGCTGTTGAGAGAAGTTGTGCCCTGCTGAACACCAAACACTGATTGTGGCTTTCTTCCATCTCTCTTTCACACTGGATGGTCCTTTGTCCCTCTTAAATGAATGAGGAACCACTGCAAAAATCCTGAAAGTTGTGATTCTTAATTTCCATGTTTGAGTGTTTAATTTTCACCAAAGGTTTTTATTTTTCTTTCTCTTGCTTATGTCCTGGTATTGGCAATCAGTGGTGTATGCAAACTTAAATGTAAATAAGAAAGTTTTGTCGTTTCAGTAAATCGATTTCCTTGTAACAAAAACCTTTGGGAACATTTTTTCTTCCAGTCTATGCTCTGGTTTTCTGTGCAGCTTTGCAAGTGATCTCTGGGGCTTCGTGTGTGCATTTGGCATGGAAGACTTAACCTAGAAAAGGAAAACTCCATATGCTTGGGTGAAAATGAGAATAACAATGATAAACATTCTGCTGTAGTGAATGAACACTCTGGGAGGCTAGATTGTTTCATAGCACACAACAGTAATAGTAAAAACAGTAAGAATTATTTTGAAACCTGTGCTATGTCTAAATTCTCTTCTTTCAGAGCAGGTAGAGAGTAACAACCTTAATGTAGCTGTAGGTTGTTCAACCCAACTCTTGTTTTAGACGTAGATTTTACTTTTGAGACTGGCCAGTACTAGTCAGATGTCACAGCATTTTAGGAAGTCATAAAAATTCCAAGTCCTTCTCCACAATATTTTAGTAGGAGCACATGGGCTGCTTCTTGGAGTTTATTTCTTCACGTCTAATTTTCCATGGAGACATTGGCATAGACAATGCACATTGACTGTCTGAACTTAAATGACAAAGCCTCAAGCAGTTAAAGTATGTGCCCATATTAAACAGTGAAAGTAATCCTTTAATTTTAAATAATATAAAGAAACTCTCTATTCTTATTCAGGTAAGTTTGTTTGTAGTTGTAGTGATACTGAAATACAATAAGCATCTAATTAACTTAAAGCCAGACAAGTATGTGGAAAAATAATTGGGACATTGATTTCTGCCCTCCCTAATATCAGGATTTGAACACAAATCCAAAATCAAAACCCTGTATCTGACTAAAATTCTTAATTGCAACCCTCTACAGAATAAAAAAAAAAAGGTTTGAGATTGAAGCCTAAGTCCTCAATCATTAAACAGAGTAATAAAGTTGTTATGATACTTCTAGAGTATTATAGGAATCTTCTGATCTCAGCTCGAAAATAAAGCACCCACTTTTGTTATCCACTGGACAATGTTTAACTTCAGAGTAAATACACATATCTCCTGAAAATACTAGTTGAACTTATCACTACAGAACTGTTCTATCTGTGTATCCTTACGTTTTCCTTTGGCTTCATTTTCCATCATGCCCCTGAAGAAAAGTGTAGACAACTGTAATTGCTCCTTTACATGTTCTTTTTCTATTTTCTTCCTCATTGCTTGTGCCCTGCACTTGAGGGAACCTTGCAGGACATGTGAAAAAGCTGTGCCAGAGTTCTTCAGTGAACTTATTTCTTTTGTTCTCTCCTTATCTTGCAAGATACATCTAAATTTAGACAAGCAAGAGTAGTTGTAGTTTTGCCTCAAATATACATAAGATCCAACCCAAGCGGCCTTAAATAGCATTTTGGGTTCTTGGGATCCTTCGTAGCACAAATACTTATTGTTTTATGCCACTGTAGGGTATTCCTTTTCAGCTTGCCAACAATCATTTTCTTGCTTCCCTTTTCATTTGAAATTGGTTTTCACTCAGATCTATTGATTTAAGTGGAGATTAGTTCCTACATGAACCTGTAGCACAATTTTTCTTGACTCTTCTACAGTAAAACAAATCTTAATTAGGACTCCAGAGACCAAGCCTCACTCCCTGCAAAACAACTTTTGGGATTATTTATATCTGTCTGTTTATCTCAATATATAGGTAGATAGTGATTTGCAGTAAATAGAACATTTTTTGAAATTATGAGCATTGACTGATGGTGTCACTGTTTTGGTTGACATTTACCCATTATTTCACTAATACCAAATCTGTTAAGCTTCCTCTTTCCCACTTGTGAGTTTATTTATACAGTAATTTTATCCACCTTCTCTAGTCTTAGAGGTTTTTTTGCATGCACCAAAACAGTTTCTTCTTGAAACTTTTTATGATGAGACTTTGTTCTTTCTTTACCCTTAAAAATAAAATACTATGTATCATCGATTCCTCTGAGTATTTTAGAGAGGGAAACTTAGCTATTTTTTCATTTATTTGCTTTTGAACTAAGGGATTTCATAACAGAAGGCTTTTGAAAAAAGTCTTGGCCAAGAAGAAAAAGAATGGTGCAAAAACTGTAGCAGTACCATCAATGTCAGGGTGGGAAAGGTATGTATATTTAGGAATATTAACAATCTGAAGTAAATCAATGGAGCATAACTTACAATATAAATAAGAATGTTACTTTAAGCAGAATTTAAATTACTGCTTTTATTGCTACCTAGTCTAAATAGAAAAGAAATTGTATGAAGAACAAGGATATCTAGCTTAAACCTAAGGATGTTTGGTTGTCTGAAGCATGTTGCAAGCAAATAATTTGCAATTTTATTCTTTTTTTATGTACGCTTTCTTACTCCTGTGCACTGGTTACAGTGTCACTTTTTAGGCTATGACCTAAAACATGGCCTTGTAAGAGCAAATACTCTTCACATTTGCTCACTTTGGTCAACTCCTTGATAAACCACTTTCAAGTGCTCAGTTGGTACAAACTGCAGCTTTAGGAGAAGCAATTTGAAATGATCCTTCTTGCTATGCTCTCCTAGTAGAGATGACAAGTGTGCCACCAGTTCCACTGGGTGCTTTCATTTCATGACAGAAGACAATTATGTTCATTTTAAGGTAGGAAACAAGAAGGATGTAATCTGAAATCTTACCTAGTTTGTCAGTGTAGTAACAGACCACCTACAGCTTTGTTACCCTGTATGCTCCTGCTCACAACTTGGGTCAGTGGCAGTGGGAAGAATCCAAATATACAAATATACATATTACAAATATACATATTAGGCTGCATTAGTCACTTTGAGAGTCTCTTCTGCGAGGTCTAAAGGTGCAAACTGTTAATATTTGTCGTTCATTTAGAGTTGATTGAAACAAGCTTCATGTCTACACTTGGTCAAAACACATTAATTACTTTTCTCCCAGTCATTCTAAAGAGAAAGACTGTCTCATAATTGAGAACTCAACCACACACATGCAATCTTGTTTTATCCCACCTCTCTCCACAAAATCAATATGTCCAAATAACTAGGAATCCTGTTGATGGACTTGATTGTACCTCCTCCATGAAAGAGTAGGGAATAAAGCTCCATACACATCTATATGTTATTTAAATACACCAATAAAATAGTTAGTAGCAGGGAGAATAGTCTAAATCAAGGTAGCTGTGGTGAGTGGCACTCTATTTTTCTTTCAGAGTAATGCTGTTGTTTCCTTAGTTTATTCCCACATCTGCTGAGTATCAGATATGGCAGTGGAGTGGATTTGGAGTCTATCAAGCCATTCTGACATTGTGCTGGCTTTAAGGATGAGATTATTTTATTTTTCTCCTTCATTTTATTTATTATCCGTAGTACCTTCATTTAACCACGGTGATACTGCTTTTGGAACTTCTGCGAATGTCTCCAGCTTTTTTTCCTGACTCCATCTGTTGGTTTGCATTTTTGTGTGATTTGTATGACTCACCCTTCAGACCCACAACATCTTTTCTGTCAGCATATGTGAGTCCACACAGCCTGGTCTACATGTGATAGTTGATGTGGTAGGAGGGCTTGCTAAAGAATAATTAATGAAGTTGTAAAATAAGTCTTGACATTATGGGTTCCTTTTCTGTTTGTATGACAGCCCTCATTTTTGCTTTGTTGCTGTTTTGAAGAACAATCACAGAAATATTATGTATGTTATGCTTTCAGCACAGGTTTTTTCAGATATTTCTACTTCCAGTTTTTCAAAGTTATAATTTGTTACAGAAATTATGACGAAGTCATATCATTATGAATAGCATTTTTCATGTCTTTCTGACTTTACAGGGCATGGCTGTTATTCTGTCCTTTCATAATTACTTCTTTCCATCTATAACTATAAAATTCAGAATTTCTTTTCAGTAAACTATGAACTATTTACAGATTACATTAGTTTTACTTCATTGTCTTTTATGAAAAAAATAGATTTAAAGACTTATAATAGTCTTACTAAATTATATTTTGCTTTCAGCTTCTTCACCTTCAAATAAATTCAAAATCAGCAGGTTTACCTCAGTTTTAGGCTTTATTGTTTTTTGAATTTAGAATGTAAGCACTGTAGTAAAAGATCTGTCTTAAAAATGTATCTCAGATTTCTCAGGATTTGTGCATATAAATACACATATTTGTATTTAGAAACTGATTTAATTAGTCTTCAGATGCAGTTCAAAATTAAGATTTTGGTAAAGGACAGAATATTCTTGCCTGGTAGTATGGAAGTTAAATATTTTGTAAATTTCATAATATATATATAAAATATCTATATATGTGCATATATAAAGATTTCTTTGCTCAAGGATTCATTAAGTGTGCAAGCAATCAAGTGTAGCCTTCTTACACTTTATGCTGTGGTTTACTTGGATTCAGACAAAATGTTATATAGGCTTGTGCTTTAAAATGTTACATATTATAATTATTTTTAAAATCTTCTAAGGCTTGGTTCACTCTACAAAGAATTTGTTAATCTTCAGAAAAACCTTGACATTTTAAGCTATGTAACAATGCCATTGTGAGATGACTTAGCTCAAAATGCCTTTTCCGAGAGGAAAACCGATCTAACTAGTTTCTTCTTCTGAGTAAAGAGCACTTACAGGGATATATGTGTGTTTGTCTTAGTCCCATGAAGATTTGGCCCATCACTGTATTTAGACTGACATCTTGAGTAGACTTTCTATAGCTGATCTATAAACTTTTGATTCAGGTGCTCTGGGTTCTAAGTTGGAAGACACAAGAAAGGAAATGAAGAGTATTTTCAGTTTTTCAAGTAAATATTAAGTTGATCTATGCATAAACCAAAGTCCAGCATTCAGGTCTCTGTTACACATTTTGTCTTTTTGAGAGAGAGTAGATTAGTTGAGTTTGTTTGATTGTTGTACATTCTTCAACAAGTTCATGTAATACAGTAGTTTTCACAGAG
This sequence comes from Serilophus lunatus, assembly GCA_013399895.1. NCBI lineage: Eukaryota > Metazoa > Chordata > Aves > Passeriformes > Eurylaimidae > Serilophus > Serilophus lunatus. Next base: position 137,173 of record VXBA01003500.1, on the reverse strand, counting down.
GACTTGGCTTCTTCCATATCTCAGAGCAGAGGAGTAGTGTTTATTCCTGAGTTCATCAGTGTCACTAATGAAATGCTTAGTGCAGGAGGTCACTTATTTCCTGGCTGCCAGGTGCCTACAGAAGTGATGTGCCTGGTAAAAATTAAATCTGTGCAAGAACTTGGAGTGTAAGGTCAAGAAAAAAGGGTAAGTGTGCCCCGGTCAAACAGTGGTAAATGATATCAATGTTAAAGCTTTTGTTTTTCCTCCCTACTGCTCACTGTAATTTTGGTGCTAATAATTTATCTCTACTCATTTTAATAAGTTTTTTCTTTTTCAAAACCCCAGTGCTGAGAAGATGCTGTAACAGCAGCCTCTTACCACACCCAGCTGTGTTTCACATCTTCTTTTTGCACCCCATCTGTACTGTCTGGAAAGGGCTCACCAATTGCATGGCTGAGAGAGATGGAACTATTTTGTCCAAAGCCATCAAGCAAAGAGCAAAAAATTTCTTACTGATTATACTTAGTAAGCTGGCTTTGAGAGAGAGAGAGAGAGGTGACACAATCTGTGTTTTCCTTTACATCCAAATCAAGTAATTTAGCAACATTGAGCTGTAGTGAGCAGCTGTAAGAGCATGTAGAGGAATCTGTTAATCAGGAACCCTTCCTTTAGTGACACTTTGTTCTTTCTCAGACTGATTTTGAACTACGTAGAGCCAAATAGAATTAGACCTTACGCATTAATCGGGAAGGAATTGTTGTTTTGAGACATGACTGAGCAGGTGACATTTTGTATTTGTAAAGTCTGAATAATACATCCTTAGGCATATATTCTAATTTGGATTTTAATGTGTGCAGTTGTGGTAATTTGAAATGAGTTCATCTCAGTGGTGTCATTAATTCCCCAAATCAATGTAGTTTAAGCTGAGATAACACTTTGTGATGACATTGGAATAAAAAAAAGACGCATCTTTATGAGTTCAAGAGCTTCTTATTTTCTCAAGATTGTATTAGCTTTAAATCTTCTCATTGTCCTAAATTTTTGAGGCCATCAGTCTGACACACACACATGGGAATTCATTAGAATAAGAATTTGAACAACATTACAGTTGAATTTGTATTGGTCTTCAATGGGCAGACTACTTTCTGTGCAGATTTTCATGAGAAGTCTGCACAGTGGAGTGTATTAGGATGTCCTTTTATGAATGTTGACCTGTCTTTCCCAGACGTCTTTTGAGATTTTTTGGTTTGAAAGTTCATAGAAACATAGAATGGGTTGATTGAAGGAACCTTAAAGATCATCTCCTTCCAACTCCCCTGCTGTGAGTAGGGCCACATTTTACTAGACCAATTAAGTTAGTGTTGGAGTGGAGTTTTGATGTTCCTCTAACCCAGGACAGTCAGCTTATCTTTCTGGCTCCAAGGATCCATTCCTGTACATAAATCAGGGTAATTTTTTTCTATGAACTCATGGAATTCGACAAAAATACAGTGAAAATTAAGTATTTTAGTTTTAATTCAGAGCTGATTGTTATGAGGTTAATCTAGAGTGCGAATATAGAACTGATTTTAGTAAGCTTTCAACAAAGGAGAGGCAAAATTTATAGAGGTTTTGGCTTGGTTTTCATTTGAGGTTTTTTGAACTTGTTTTAGTTTGATTTCCCCCCCAAGTATTACAGGAACCTTCTGAATTGGTATGTCTTTTTGAATATAATACACCACTTTTCTCTTAATGTATTGCATAAAGGTGTAGGGCAGGTGGAGTAACAAGATAAATGTCTAACATCTCAAGGGGAGCAGAGGATTATTCAGTGCTAGTGCAGTCTTTTTACAGTCAGAAGCCTCAAACCTTTACTCAGTTAGGATAATTATTCAGACCTTTTTTTTGAAATCCAGAGCAGATCCTGCAAGCAAGGTATTTCCATTGCATATCTTCTCAAGTGGCATTTTTAGAGAGATTATTTAAAAGCAATCTAGTAACCCGCTCACTCCTGATTTGAGTCAATCCATAGACTATGAAACAGCTCCCTTTAGGCTCTCGTATTTTTTTTTAATCGGGCTAGCTGTTGATTCAGGCTTTCCTGCAGTACTTTGTATTATCTTGATGGTTTTATTATAGGTCACCTCTTTGTGCAGCCTAAGCTCATATCCTTTATCTTCATAATGGAGAGATGCATGGTCTTATTTCAAAGTATTAATGTTGAAAAAGGATATCTGAAGGAAACCCTTAACCTGTGTAAACATACAGTGTTGGATTGGCAGCGTGCTTTCCAGTGTTTATCTTGGGCTCTTTAATTTGTGAAAAGCAGAGATTTGGGGATTATATGTACTGCTTACTAATTAATATGTATCCTGAAGTAAAACACCTTTTTTGGTTTTCTCTCTGTAGACTTCTGGATATGTGTCGTTTTGCATGTATTTTCTCTAAGACTGGGGGAATATGTGTATATGACCTTTAAAAAACAAACAATAAACTTGGTACAGGATGAGTTTTTGTTCTTGTGTTCATTTATGTTCATGATTTGTTATTTATTATAGTTTCTAATGGCTGCCACCTCCTTAGTAAGTGAGGAATTATAGATAATATTGCCTGGAGGGAAAAGTGCAGAAATCTGTACATAAATGGACTTTCATAAATCGATTTTTTTTCTTTCATCTAATCTAACATAGTTAAAGTGCTGGTTATGTATAGACACCAAAATACTATGTAAATATATGTGCTATTTTACATGTTTCTTCAGTTGTGTTACTGTGTTTTTTTCCTCTTTGTGTACCATTTAGCTGTACTTAGGCAGCTTATATATATATACACATCTTCTTGAATATGTGAATAGTTCACTTTTTAAAACTTTCTAGTTTTCAATGTGTTTTGAAATCTCATCTAGCTTTTTGTCTCTTTGCTAGTAATTCAGTAATTCATTAGTTTCTTTTGGTGAAAATAACAGTACTAGCAAATATTACTGAAACTATTCTATATGGCAATAGTAGGTTTGAAATACTAAGTTAACTTGTTTCTAAATTTTATCCCAATGTGGGCCTCACGTGCACTCTTTGACATTAACATTAACACCTATCATACCTGCAAGCATCTTGGTACTAAAGCACTGATTTACACTGATCAGAGAAGTGAAGATGATCTAGAACAAGGTAATGGAGGTGCTTTTGGGATAATTCTTATTCCTGCCTGCAAGTGCTTTCCAAAGGAGAAACATGAAGTTTAGCCAGAGCAGTCGCCAAGTTACATTTCACTTCTGTCGTTGTCATGAGGATTGCTACTCCCCAAGTTTAATCCTGAGTTTTAGAAGCTATGCTATAAACTGTACTATGCCTTTTTATGTCAGATTTTATATGAAAGGTGTAGAGCACAAGTCTTACAAGGAGTGGCTGAGGGAGCTGGAGGTGTTCAGCCTGGAGAAAAGAGGGAGGCTCAGGGAGTCCTTATTGCTCTCTATAACTGCCTGAAAGGAAGGTGTAGCTGGGGGGGGGGTTGGCCTCTTTTCCCAGGTAACGAGAAATAGGATGAGAGAAATTGGCCTCAAGTTGTGCCAGGGGAGGTTTAGGCTGGGTATTAAGAAAAATTTCATCACAGAAAGGGTGGTCAAGCATTGGAACAGGGAAGTGGTGGAGCCACCATCTCTGGAGGTATGTAATAGATGTGTAGATGTGGCTTTAGGAGACATGCTTTAGTGGTGGACTTTGCAGACAACCTTAATGATTTTATGACCATTCAAATCAACATTCAAACTCCGTAAGTTGATAAATATGGCAGAATATTGACATTAATTTCAATAGATGTAAAGAAAACTTGCCTTATTTGTGCAGACTTCTCCAGTATGTGAAATTTATTGCTCTGTTTAGAGAGGAAAATAAAGAGAAATCAATATTGCACTAAGCTTGTTATAGTGCTGAGTCTGATTAATCTTAGAAATATAGTATCTACCTACTAATGTCCTGCTTTCCTAAATATGAGATGGAAGGAGGAGTCTTAATTAAAAATGAAGCAGACAGTATCGTAATTTAAATTAGACTTCATTTTCGGAAGTTAAATCTGGACATAGTTCAAGTTTTCAGAAAAGTTATGAAAGCCCTTTTTCATATTTACTAGTTGCTTTTATATTTGTAGACCAGAAAGACTGTATTTTTAGGTTTTTATTTCCCACCTGTAAGACTATTGCTTGGTTTGTACACTGCACATGAGGATACAGAACTCAGTCCATTGCTTGTCTCCTGAAAACTGAAATGCAGAAAGAGCCTGTAGAAATAAAAAAGATTTATCTTAATAAAGGGGCTGTCTACATGTTATATTCTCTCAGTGAGTTTTTGATTTGTGTTGTTTTCTGTGGTATGAAAATGTTGAGAGCACCTGAGAGAGACCAGGCTCCCTAGAAAAAGAGAGAAAACGGTGTGGTGTGTGACTGAGAGGTTTATGTTCCACTCCTCAGTGCCTAAATAAATGTGGGAAGGTTTGTGCTAGGAATGTGTACTGAGGGAATCCTGTAGAAAGCAGTACCAGCTATATTTGGTTTAGAAGTTGTAACATCTTTCTGAAGGAAGGCTTTTTTCATCTCCCACTTTATAAAGGGATGATGTGAGCTGTATCTGAGATACTAAGAGATGGGACTCAGGGAAGTGACACTCATAAGTGTTATGTTACAGCCCTGCCTCTCTATTCCTCCTTCCTGCTGTTGCCATGAGGTACCAGGTTTTCAAAGGATATGTTGTTTTCTGATAATAAAATGTTGCTGTTAGGATCTAAATAAGAAAACAAGTAGTCAAATAAGCTACCGCTGTAGTGTGGCTGTAAAGGAATGAAATGGAACAAATCAGAATGAGTAATGACATTGGCAAATATTTTTTTGCCAATAAAGGTGCAGTTTTGTTTCAGAGGTTTCTTTTCCTTTTTTTAGTAGAGGATCCATGCAAGAAAAAACTCACAAAGGAATGAAAAATCATTGTTGAGAAATATTTCATATGTCCAATTCAAAGTCTTTGTGCAAGTAATCTCTAATGGTTTCTTGTCTCTCTTTAGTGTTTTGCTTTTGTCACTCTGAATTTCCATACAGCATTGCTGAAGGGGGAGAGGAGAAATTATCTTAGTGTTTGTACATATTTGACTTTTCTCAAATAGTTGTAACACAACACCTTTCAGATATTGAAGCAGGTTTGGAGGGTTTTTTTCTGAGATCAAAGTTTACTTTTTCCCTTGACAAAGAAGCTTTGTCTTAGAGGCACAAAAAGCATTATGTACCTAATAGGGTTGCAATACATTTTCAGCTTGAGCCCTAAGAAAGCTGTATGACTTCTTTGTATACAGTGAAATGGCAGCAGGATGTGTAGTACTTTGAATGCATACATATTTCAGTGAAATGAAATGCTATTTTTGGAAATAATATTTTTTAAAAATTAATGAATGCATGAATACAGAATAAATTCCAGCAGTTATGTGAAACTTTGGAGGAGGGAAAGGAGAAATACATATGGAAATATGTTCTTAGTAAAAAGTTGCCCAAGGAAAAAACTTGGAGGTGGCTACTTAAATAAGATTGTTTATATTATTTTATACACTACTTCAGAACTATGTTTCAAAACTGGAAAACAAATTAAAATTTTATCATGTTTTGAGCAGCTGTAATGTTATCTAGAAATAATTTCTACTCTGATTCTCATTTATCCATGTAAATTTATTTTGTATCTGTTAACTTTGTGTCACAAGAAAAGTCTAAAATTATTAGTTAGTTATGTCTTTAAAGGCTCACAGCTTTGTTATGCCTTTAGCTGATTCAGGTCTTAGGGCTAATTTAAGTATGTTTGGAGTATAGGATGAATACTGTCATATTTCCCTCTTCAGATCCAGAAGGGATAATTGTAATCTGCAAATAAAGATGCACAAGGTGATGGAATGAAGAGAGGGGGTAGCTCATGGTGAATTTTGTTTTCTGCAAGTTGAATCTCAGAAGTTCACAGTTCTAGGCTGTTCATTTACAACTATTTATTTGTTTCCTAACCTGCTTTGAACAAAATTCATTTGAAAGAAAAGTGACTGTGAAGACAGATAACCAATCTTGCTGCGCGATAACTTCCTTTCTTTTGGCAATGACTCTAGGCTAAAGTTAGCATTCTGATCTGTGAACACACTTGTTTGGGGTCATCCCTTCCTCGGTTGCCACAAGAACACACCATCCAAATGCAACTTTCCCTCCCACCACACCATGGGGCCAAAAAGAAAGAGCACTTGATCTCTTCCCAGTGAAGCCCCCACAGGAAGAGTTGGTTAGATTCCTTTTATTACAAAATCCTCTTTGACTTCTCAAATTCGAGTTGGAAAACCCAGTATTTTCCTGGTTTATGGTGTATAAGCCAGACACTTAAGGCAAGTCACTTCGGTCACTCGTATTGTCTCTGTCACTAGCCTAACTCTGCTTCTGAGACCATCTTCCTGGCAATGTATGTGCAACAAAAAATATAGTTCTGCTTTCCTCTTTGTTTGGAGTGAGGAAAACATCCTGAGCAATGTCTTCCTTCATAAAAGCTGGTGGCATGAAGCAATGTGGTAAATTAAACAAGTTATTTATAGGAAGTTGTTAGTTTTTAGCTCTTCTTTTCCTCTTCTAAATAAAGGAGGGGAAAAAAAAAAAAAAAGAAAAAGGGCAAGAACCATCACCAGTGACTTGAAGTCTAGCAGGTATCCTCTGTTGCTGTTGGTGAACCTGTGCTGCTTGGCTCATACAAGTGGTCTTAATGTATGGGCTGATTTATATCTGGAGTTACATATGTAATGTAATCAGGATAGAATGGAGTCGCACTAGGGGGTCTTGGATTTCCCAGTTATTTGAACAATTTCCGATACTAAACCCTGAAATCTGGTGGATGAAATAGAAAATTGGCAGAAACTTTGCCTGATAACACTCTACCTTTTTAAAGCTCTTTATCAAATGACCCCTTATTGGGGAGCAAATGGCCAAAATCTTCTCTGTAGTCTTTCTGGCTGTAGTAAGAATGATTACCTGGAGGGAGTGGAGTAATGACACTTAAGCCAGGGCATTTATGGCTCTTCTGATGTCTCTTAAAGCTGTTTTTAAGGCATGCCTATTCAGAAGTACAAGGGAAGAAGAATGTTAAGCACTAACTAAACATGCAGAAAGGATATTTTCAGAAACAAATTATTTTTGAAAGTCTGTAGTAACATTCAGTTCCACTGGACAGATCTTACAGAATTTGGTGGATATTTTATAATTCACCTGCTACTTGCAGCAAAGATGCCATTGGTACCAATTCTTTAAGTCTTTTACCTGAAGAACTATGTTTTGCTTCAGCTTCCAAAGCTATTGATTGCTGGACTGTATCTGTATTTTTCCCCCTTCTATTTTATCTTTTCCTGGTTGGGTTTTTTTTTTTCCTTCTTTCAGTTCTCAGTTGTGTTGACACTGGTTTAATTTACAAGTGAGTCAACACTATCTTTACATTGATTGAATGAATGGGCTGAATTCACGTTTATCAGGCTGCTTGTCAGGGTCTGCCCTCACCTTTGCTGTGGTTCCAGTCTCCACATGCCCGCTGCTACTGGGAGCGCCTTCCTCACTTGTCCAAACAAGGACCTGCTTCATAAAGTTTCTAAGTCTACATGATTCAGGTTGTTTCAGGGTTTTTATTTCATAGCCTAAAAGCATGGCATCAGAAGTTCTCGGTGTCTGGTGTAATTAACTGTAGATTAGAATTAGAAGATGATGCTCTCCAGGGGCTGGTTATTAATTACATTGTTTATGCTATTCTGGTGTTGTAAACAGTCATAAAAGTATTGTAGTAACATTCAAGTTATTGTTGTGACACTTTAACTTTTCCCTTTTTATTTGTGTACTCTGAGATGTGACTAAAGATGGCTCAAGCTTTAAAATCAAATTTTGCTACACTTCATTTCATGTATGTCATACATGCACAATGTCCTCATGGAGCAATTTCAAATCTGTGCTAAATTTTAAAATCTGATGCAGTGAGCATTCTAGGCTAAGGACTTTTGTGAAAGCAGCACATCTCAATGATGTTAAATGAATTCTGATTTTTAACATCATTCACCCTCCTTCTGACAGACACATTGTATCTTGCAGAAAGTTCAAACTCTTTGAAAATTGTATGAGACTTGGTCCCTATTCTAGTCAGAGGGAGGCAGAACACTAGGGCAATTACTGCCTTGAACGTGGCAGAATTGCATCATCAGAGGTTTTTCTCATTAATACCCAACTTTTGTGCATCTTCACTGGTAAATCTCATTTACATATAAAAAAAACATCTCAATTCAAACTATACATTTTCTATTCCAAAACTGAACAGTCAACTTCTCAGTTCAATATATTGATTTATAGTCATAAGTAGTTCAGTTGATCATCAGGCAGATGAGACTTTTCTTAAAATCTGTCCCTTTTGTAGCATGACAAACTGTCAGAGGCTCTGACTCCTGATCTCCTACTGCTTTCTTGGGAAAAAACCTAAACTTGCAAGCTTCAATATCCATTTCCACATAGAAAAAAAAAAAAAAAACAAAAAACAAACCAAACCCACCTCCCTCAAACCAAAACAATGACAACACAAAAAAACCCCAACAAGCAAAAAAACAAACCATCAACAATACAAATAATCTTGTCTTAGACATCCTGATTATGATTGACTCTAATGAGTAGAAATCTTGCAACATATTAGGCTGTCACCATAAGATTATTATGCAAGTATTTTTGAAGTATGCTAAAACTAATAAACATCACTTAGACAAATTGTTTTCAAGTGTCTGGTTAGAGTCTTATATAAACTACTCATCATCTTTTGTCCCTTACGTAAGAGTATCTTAAAGAAAATCCACAAAACAAAAAATAAAATCCCAAACTCTGAAGTTAAAAATTAAGAAGTTGAAAGGGAGAGAACAAAAGACTCTAAAACAATGAATGCAAAAACTACATAAAGTGATGGAGGATGTTCTTCTGATAGGCACACTAATTGTTTATACAACATAAATATTTAGGATCCACTAATGGTACTGCTTTTAAAACATATTACAAAGCACCAGTTTTGTTCTTTGGAATATTAGTGCACTTCAAAGATAATTTTCTTTCCAGATTAAGAAGAAAAATCAAATTTTTGAAAAGGAAAAATCAGGAAATTATTTCCACTTGATTGAGCTTAAACTAGTTATAGTATTCATTTCATGTAATTATTTACTAGTAAGCAGAAGGAAAATAAATCATAATGTTCATGTACTGTTTAACTTGGTGTAGGCCGAATGAGAATTTGAAACTCCTCTTTCCTCCTTGGATTGCTCAAAAGACTCTCACTTCCTCCAGTAGGTTTTTGGCAAGTTTGTATATTCCTATCTTAAACAGTCAATTTTGATTTCAGGTACTGTCATGCTTCTTTAACCACTTAAATCTGAACTGCTGTTGAATTGTTTTTTGAAACAGAATTGTTTTTTTGTCTTAACTTGAGTTATTAGATAAAAATCCCTTCTAAAACCCAGAAAATCATACTGAAGCAGTGTGTTGGTTTGAATGGAAATGCCAAAAGTTATGCATAATACTGTGTTTTGCTCTGCCTTGAGGTTGGTCTTGCTATCTTTAAAAAGAGCTAGAAAGCACTGAACCAATGTTCGTGTTGGCAACTAGACATACTGTGGGGAGAAGTGATGATAACTATCCTCTTATGCAGCTTTGCTCTGCTGTTTGGTGCTTGAAGTGGGACTACAGGCTGTGAATGAGAACATCATCTCTTTTTTCAGTGGCATGTTGCAGTTTTGTGGATCAGCAGCTGTGCTTGGAGAACTTGCAGCAATTTCTGCTGATGGCTGCAGGCAGTCCAAGAGGGCTTGGCTGGACTTGAGCAGACTTTCTTATCTCACTACAAGGAAGAACAGGGCAGCTGATAAGCAACAGGCAGTGGGTGCCAGTTTGGAGCTTCAGCTGGATTTTTGCCTCTCAATCCCTGTGACCAACAGGGTAGTCCAGTCTCTGCTAGTCCTAAACTTGGCAAAGGCCTTACCCCTCCTTGTGCAGCACCTTGGTGTTTTTATAAACATGATTTTCCAGTTTCTGCTGAGTTTATTTCTCGCTTTACTTTCTCCTTTCTTCAAACTCTGTTGCAGTTTTTAGTAACTCCAGTCACACAAACTAGAGGTGAGTAGGTAAACTCAAGTGTACATATCTGGGAGATAATTTGGTCCTTTTTACTTTACAACTCCTGCAGTGTGTTGCTGTTGGAAAATGGTAGAGTAGGAGCATTTGGAAGTGGCAGATTGAGGCATTCAGATTTGCTTGTTGACCACACTCAGAGCAATTCGCTGCATGTACAATTCTTTATGTGAATCTTCTTATCTCATGTATAAAATTTACTTTAATAACTCTATAAAAAACCAGATTAGTTAACTGATACATCATATCTCAGGATTTTTTTAAACTCTTAACAAAGTGTATGACTCTCAAAATGTGGATTCTGTATTTACATTTTCCCCAGCATGTTTGACTTTTATAGATGGCTAATATTTCGTTCATCCCTCAGCTGTAGCCCTGAAACACAAGGGATAGTTGGCCAATCTTCTCCAGTGTCAGTAGCTGACATTTATTTTTATCTGCTGTGTAAAAACAAAAACAATCACACAAAAGCAAACTGCAAACAAAAAAAAATCTTCAACCAAAAACAAACTAACCTGATCTAACCTTGAATCCTCAGTACATGATTATTTACCATCAGTCTTCTACATTCCTTTGCTGTAAGGTAGAAGTACAATAAAAATTTAAATGTCTTTCTGCTAAGTAGTGGAATTGAAGTAATTGTAGAAACAAGATGCACTGCTGAACAGTAGGAAGTCTGGATTTTGCAAGGGCTATGGTTTTTTTTTATCAGCTCACTGAGGCAAGTCTACTTCTTGAAACAAATTGTTTTAGGAACACTCTGTAAGAGAGACCTGACTTGAAAATGCTTTCACTTCCTTTCATTCAGGAAGGCTTTCTGTATTCTGAAACATTGCTAATATGCAATTCTGGGTCACAGGATTTTTCTTCCTCCTTAAAGGTGGGTTTGGGTTTGCTGACCAAGCACTACAGGCATTGTGCTGGAGTGGTGTTGTCAAACTCCGTAATGATTGAACACTTTGAAAATATGTCTGTATCTTACCAACCTCTGTTTTCTGAACATTATGTAAGATCAAAAACTTCTTTGATGTATGTTGCCGTGTTGTTTAATTGCTGAATTAGGAACCTGAAAAGATTTTAATGTAGAAAGTTTCTTACCAAATACGATGTGTGGACTATTTCAGAATCCTCTTTTTTTTTTTTTCACGTTTCAATGTGGTGAAATTCTCTGTTAACATTCAAGATTTTCAGCATGACAGTTCTTAGGTTGAGATCAAAACTTGTCCTCTTTTTCTTTCTATAAACTTTTATTTTGAGATTAGGATATTGAATTTTACTTTCCATGCTGGTTTCTGCCTTTTTTTTTTTTTTTTAGTATGTGCAAGGACGAAAAGTAGGCCTTTGAGCTTTACAATTTATCTCAAAGATAAGTCTCCAAAACTAAACTATGTCCAGGTCTAATTATAGAGAGTTGATATTCACTCACAGCAGGTCAGTTAATTATACATTCACCAGAACTGTGGACTGTAAAACGTGGGCTGTTTCAGCACTGAAAGTTCATATGCCACTCAGCTGACATCTAACACAAATACATCAGTTTATTCTGGTTCTCTTCCTTTGGTGCTCTGCACAACTTTCTCACGTTTTCCATATCTCAAAATGAAGTGTAGTGCTAGGACTTGTCACACAGTCCATGTGTGAATAACCTGTTAAGGACCTGCTCCCAGGTGGGCATCTCTGACTCCACAAATGAAGCAGATCCTTGTATGGATAGATATCAATGAACTGCAATCAGAGAATGTGGAATAAGCTCCTCAAGTCAGGGCTGTTATGACACTGCAACCTTGTGTTTGAAGTGCAAGCCGTGTTTCAGCCTGGCTGCCCCCCTAAATGTGTAGAATGCACATTTGAAAACAACAGTGATAACCTACACATGTGAACTGCTCTCTCCTGTGTATTTTCATAGAGGTAGAGGGCCAAGCAGGCAGTTAACACATCCAAAATATTAGCAAGTGCACTGCTGGTAAACATATGGATAGTGTGCTCCCTGTTGCAGTGGAGTCTTCTGTAGGCTAATGTTGCACGCTGGAAACATTCCAGAATAGGAGCAGCTCACATGCAGTACACCTCTCTGTAGGTATTTTTCTGCTTGATTTTTTTACCATTTTCTGTTTGTTCCAACTAGTTTTTAAGAAAATATCCTTGCATATCTAAAGTATGGCTCAAGTTAAATCTTAGTTGTAACTAACATCTCATCTATTCTGTAGAATTGTGTTTAAAAACAAATAGACCATTTGATTACATTGTTATACATTCTGTTTGTATATATTTCTGTATATACAAGTTCACAGTGATGAATCATTACAGTAACAGGTTGCTGTGAAACAATGCCAAGTCCTGCCAACAGAATTTTTTTTTTACCTTCAAAAGTCACAATGTGTATCATTCAGAAATGAATAACTCAATTACTTTAAATTAAAACAGATCTTACACAGGAAGTTAAAAATGCTTTTGATGGGTTTTTTGCTTTAGAAGAATTGAACACTGGCATCCACAGCCTTGAGACTGAGCACAAAAAGGACAAGTCTTTGGACTTTTTGAGAACTGTGCCACCATGCCCAGGTACCACTTCCTTCAAGTGCTCTAGTAGCTATTTGGCATTTTCCATTTCTTTGAGGGAAAAACAGAACGATGCTGTGCCTTTTCAAAGACCTTTACAGTACCAACATCATTCTGTTTTTGAAAATATCTTAATAAGCGCCTGGATTCACTGGAAACAATGGAAAATTAGAGATGTTTAAAACCATGAATGTCTTGAGATGATGTTATTTAAAGCAAATGTTTGTTTGAAGTTTATAAACACATTCTCTGCGTGGTCAGAGTTGAGCCAGCCTCAGATGGAGGACAGGAGGCAGCTGGCGAAAGGAAGCTTTAATGTATTCTCAAAGCAGGGATACATGAGTCTAAGAAGAGTCTTGGGAGTAAACTACTTTGAGGAAATCAAGAAATTAGGAACCAGAAGTATACTCTGATGGCGAAATTGTACCGTTCCAAAAAAACAGGTCGATTTGGTGTTTTTGTTTGGTTTTTTCCTTACTTTGGCGTAAGGATGACCAGTCTGATGTGTGGACAATGCAGTAAGTTCTCAATCAGTGTCTCATCTGCTTTTTGGTTTCCTCCTTGCATCAATTCTACGTATGAAGTGTGTTATGCAGATGTAAATATGTGTAGTGCATGTAATGATTTATATGGAAGAAAGAAGCCAGTTTCCCAGAATAGGTGATATGCCAGTTGCAGATGGACTCTGTGCATTTGAGTAGTTCCTGAAGACAAAAGAGCTGATGCTCTTTTGCTCTGTGCCTTGTTCTCACCTTACTCAGGATTGGGTGACCAGACCATCTTCAGTCAGGCTGGTAGGGACATGGTAGATTCTGATGCTTATGCAAAAGAAGTAACAAAACCTGCTAAATAACTTTGGGTATGATTTCTGCCTTGTGCAAATATACTTTACTACTTCCCTGCCTTTCCTCCACCCCAGATAAGACCATTTAATTCAAACATTGTCATTTTGATGTTCTTTGTCTTTTGCTACTGACAATTTCTCCATTCCCATATCTCTCTTTTCCTTCAAATTACTCTTCCACAAGCTTCAGGACTTCCCACAATCTACTTTCTCCTGTTTTGCTTACTGACATGTGCTTTAGATTGCTTTTTTCCCCTCTACATTTTAAAAATTTTCCCCAAACTTTAATTTAAAATTTACTTATTTTATGCTGTTAATGTACACATAGTTATTTAAATAATTAGATTTTTTCCTGTATCAAGAACAGAATAATACTGAACTTTTTTTTTATTTACTTAGCATGAAAAACTTTAACTTTCCTATGGATCAAATATTATTTATGTGATCTTTTTCTTCAGTTTACATTTTCTTTCTCAGTCTTTTATGTCCTCTTTCAAAACTGGACAATGAAATTCTGTACTTACTGACACTGGTAAAAATCTGCTATTTATTGAACATCCTGTGGCAAAAAGATTATTTTCTTTATGTGACCTCTTTCTGTTTCTTGTCTGGTCTTGGGTTCACTTTTTAAGCCCTGTAACCTGTCAGTCGTGGTACCAGTCAATACCTGGCAGTGCACCACATTAGCTAGAATCCCTTTGACTGCATCCTCTGTTAAAGTAAGTTTCTTGACATAGGTTTTATATGTTTTTGTTGAGTTTTGGTTTTGTTGTTTTTATTATTTTTTTTTAACCTTTGCAATGTGTTGTGCAATTTTTCTCTTCTTAAATATTTTAGTGAGCTCTTGGAAGTGGTTACCTAAATAATGTATACTGTGCATGTACACACAGAGCTTGGTGGAAATGTCACGGTATCAAAGTCAGTCTCTTGTTTTTACCAAGGTGCAACTAATAGGAAACAGTACAATGGGAACTGTTTCAGTGTAGAAGCACCACAGACAGTTTAATTGCTGCTTTATTTTTTAAAATACTGCATGGAGTAAATTTTATGTCCGAAATATATTGTTCTATAATGGGAGAGTGCTGCTGAAATGTAAACTTTCAGGACTGAAAGTTTCAAAGAGTAGATTAATAAAATAATGATCCCCTCAGGATCCCTTCTGGTCTAGGTAACTTCTAATGGCACTCTTTTTTTCTCTTGTGTGCTAATGTGAACTGCAGAAACTCTTGAGTTCTGCTCAGTAAGGCATTCAAGGGGAAACATTCATCTGCCCCTAGGATGTGAATATTGTTCTCAGTGACACTACTATTTCATTGAGGTGGAACACTACCAACAAGTAAATGAAAGAAGTATTCCAGACAAATGGGTTTTTTTCTGTGTAAAAATAGTTCTACTAAATACAAACATCAGCATAACCATCATACCCTCTGCTTCTGTTGAAAAATAAAATAAATCATAGTAAGAAATGCCATGACCTGTCTACTGTGCCTGTCCCTGGCTACTCCTCTGTGTAAGAAAGCTTCTCAGCCATCCAGCCTTTCTTAATATAGGTGCAGAGTTGGTGCTTCTGAGCAAAATTGCTTGTTTTCTTGTTATTTGGTTTGGTTGGTTATTTTTATTTCTCTAGCTGATACACCAAAAAAGAGGTGTAGGTTTGAAATATGAGAACTGAACAATGCCATTTGGTATGTTTTGAATTTTTGTTGGAACAACTGGAAAATTATCTCCTTTGACAACTTCGACCTGTTTTATCAATGTTATAAACTAGTATGGGACAATAACTCCTGAATTTTAAATATCAGTAGAAAATGAGTGAAGACAAACCAGCCTTGATAGGCAGTGGTAATGGGGGAGAAACAACAAGTCAGAGATCCCAGGGAATTCCTTGAGATTTCATTCTGTACCTGGCCTAGTTCTTCTACTCATCTATGTCTTTGATACATTAGAGACATGCTTATGTTCTTTCATGGCTATGTCACACCAGAGGAGATGCATTCTTTGATCCTTTAATAGACATAAGGTTAAGCATATCAGCATATCCTGATTTTTCATATATTGAGAGGAAATAATATCTGGTATTTTCAGAAGATGGGAGAAAAATACTTTTTTTCACAGAACTGGTTCTACTATTACCTCATTCCAGAGATTTCCTTTAGCCTGTGTTTTATGCAGGAGTTACAATACAATTGTTTGCCTGGAATGGTTTTGTTACTCTTTTCTGACCCAATATGTCATTGAATCCCAGTGCTAGGGGATTTAAAAAAAAAAAAAAAAAAAAAAGAATGTCTTTGAGCAATCTAACTCAAGTGTTTTCAGAGGAGTTTGTTTGGAATTTCAGTTTATTTTAGTTTTGCATGAATTATAGGATTATCATGCAGGACTACATGAATGCTCATAATGAAGCTGATTCTCTCATCATTTGAAGGCAGTGTAGTGTTTCTTATTTGGTTTTGGTAGTAATGAATGTTAAGAAGAAAATATGGTACAAATACAGAGTATGAGAATTCCTTAGTACCCAAGAGCTTCACAACTAGGGAAAACGAGGATTCATTGTTTGAAGTGTTTAGTTTTTGAAATAATGATAAATATCACGTGATCTAAATGTGATTTACATCGATTCTATTTATAATCTACAGATTGTTGCACTGTCACAATTTTTCACAAAGTTAGTGAAGTTAAGTTCAAATCAGTTACAACTCCTGCATGAGTTAATTACCTGGCTTCTGTAAATTGGTGTAACTCCACATACTTTGATAGATATGCTTTAAGGTGGAACTGTGAAATTTTGTCCCAGTGTGTCCAGCTTATCAGGTTTAAATAGGATCTCTTTATAGTGTTTTAGATTGTTTAAAAACTTGTTCAGCCTTAAACAGCTCTTTGACCTCTTGCCTTTGTTGTATCAAATAAACTACTTGTTTTAACTGCCTCTAAACTATTTAGTGCCATACTTAATTCAAAATACAAACACTCCAAAATAACAGCCAACTCTTGATGCTGCCTGATCCATTTTTTAAAAATCCCTTCTATTTTGCTTAGCCTGATTCTTTGAGACAGCATTGCTAGTAAAAATGTCTAAAGTAGAGATCAAGAAAACTTCAATGACCTGTGGGGCACAACTTCAAAGGAATCAGCAGCAGCGTAACTTCTTTGTGGTGTAAATGCATTTCTAGCCTAATAAACAAGTGTGACACAAATTTTCATTATGGTAATAGGAAGTCAATTTATTTGGTGGAATTGTGATCTTGGAATCTTGTACATAGGAAAGTTGCCCAGTATGTGCGATATGCAGGAAATAGCAAACTTGAATTAATTCCTAGATAAAATTAGTATGCATTTCACTTCAAGGATTTGCCTTTGTTTGTTTCTCTAATCAAAATTTCAGTTAATTTCAGCTTTGTTCTCTACCTTCCCCACATTAGTTCCATTGTCTTGATTTGCATCATTTGTGGCAGCTGGCTTCTTGTCAATCTGTAGTTTGGACCTTTACATCAAACAGTAAATTAATTAGAGGAAAAGAAATCCCAGTAGTACTTCTATGCTTAGAGGCTTTCACAATTATCAAGAAGTGAATGTTGCTGATTCTTGTCAGAGATGAGAAGTGGAACATGGGGAAGGAGGCAGAGCACACTTCACAGGTACCACCATGAGCTGTTTCTAGAAGTAAGTGTTGGTCAAGTACCTGTGCCTTCCCTTTCCTAGTCCCTCCTGTTAATTGTTAAAAAGTTAAACTAGGAAAAAATAACAATTAGAAAAAAAAGAAAGTATCAGATGGAGGATTTCTTAAAAAATGCATAGCCTTAATGCATCTCAAGTGCAGAAGCAGTTTTGTGAGTTTATTGGAAGGCCTGCTGCATTCTGTGTGTTCGTTCCTTTCCCTGTAACACATAATCAAAATGGCCTACTTGAATTAATTCTGTTACAATTTATGAATGTCTTATTTTTCTTTCCATAAAGAGAAATCAAAAGACTCTCTTAAAATCAAGTGCATATACAGAAACTCACAACTATGTTGTCCAGAAGGTGCCCATAAAAACAGGATATTCAAGTGTGTACAATGCTTAGACCCTCAACATTCTTTTCTGACAGCAGCAAGTATTTTAGTCTTCTGTCAAGTTGCTGCACTGTGCTAAATCCCTTTTTTCTTAATAGCCTTCAGTAATAGTTAGGAAATTAAGATTGCTTTTTGTCTTTTGCTGCACTTGTATTTCTCTTTTAAAAAAACAAGGCAACAAAACACAACATTGGAACAACACTAATTACTGTGGTGGGGAAAGAGGCAAGGCCAGTGGAGGTGAGAGTTGGTATGTGGTATAAACACAGAGGAAGCATGCTCTGCTTACAGTGAAATAATCTGGAAATGATAAGCTAGTTTAGTCTAATTTACTTGCTATCTTCTATTGCTTATTTCTCCCACTTTTATGTTTTTCCTTGAACAAATAAGTATGATTTCCTTGGCAGTCATTTCAAGATATGTATTATCTCTGACTTTTGGGTGTTTTTTGCTATCTTTAACGGAGCCTCTCGTGTAGTCTGTCTTTTCAATAGTGTGCAGATCACGAAAGAAGGTAATACCTTGCCCAGCTCTCCAGAGAATATCGAAATTGGTTAGATACAGAGTCTGTTTTGTAGCAATATCTTTCCTCATTTTCCAAACCGTATTGTTAGCACAGTTTAACAGCTCAGTCCAGCATTATTCCAAGGTCATTTTGAAAGTCTTGCTGAGATTCTGATTCTTTTATATTTGTCTCCAGTTTTGAGCTGAATATGAAATTTAGTGGTTTAGCTTTTGAATGGGAAATTTAATTTACAGCTTGTCAGTTCATTTACAAAGCAGAAACCACTCTGAAGTAGTCTCCTAAATGTATATGAGGCTTTTCTCTTTTGTTCTCTGTTCTTTTCTTTGTTTCCATGAAATATGGATGGAATGACACAAAAATTACTTCACAAATCTGCATTCATCGTTATCACTGCTCCAGGCCTTCCAGGCTGGGCAGGCTGAGTGAGACAGCAGATAGATGGTGGCTGCACATGCTGGGTATCCATCCAAGAAACACTCTTCTTGTCTCAACATCCCTGACCTTTGTCAGCCCACAGAAGTCCAGTTCATTGACAATTCTTGAGTAACAGCTTGTAGAAGTGTTGGGTTTTTTTTTTTCTTTTAATAGGAACTCTCTTGGATTTCATCATCTTATTTTCCATTCATATTTCCAGGTGCAACCTTGTTGTCTCTGTTTTATGGTGAGGTGGTGCTGTGTAATCTCTGAAATATTTGTCATAAATGAACTGTCATAAGCTTTGAAATGAGTGTTTAACTTTCAAGGTACATGACATTTTAATCCTATGCAAAGTGAATAGTCCAAAATGACTGGTTCTGCTAGGCAGTGGGTTATAGCATGAGTTAGAATCACTAAATCCATTTGGATTTGTCTCAAACTGCAATAATAATGATACATAAAGCAAGAAAACTTTGGATAAGTGAAAATCACTCAAAATACAGAGTCCCAAATGAGGTCTTGCTGTGAATCCTTAGCTTTGACAGCT
The DNA here is from genome assembly GCA_013399895.1 of Serilophus lunatus. NCBI lineage: Eukaryota > Metazoa > Chordata > Aves > Passeriformes > Eurylaimidae > Serilophus > Serilophus lunatus. The sequence continues at coordinate 118,082 of VXBA01003500.1, read as the reverse complement.
GAGACTTGCTTTGGAGATTCTGCATAAGAGAAGCTAAGCTTTTTCTTGATTAAATGACAACTTTTTTCCTTCTTTTTTAATGGAGCGTGATCCAAGTCTGAATAAACCTTTGTCTTCGAGTGAAGTCTGTTCAGTAGCGTGGGCTAGATAATCAGGATGAGATTTGTGAAGCATACTGCTATAGAAAACCAAGATGAAATTTAATGGTATTTACACATGCACAAAGGGACTTGAATGGGTGGGCACAGAGAGGAACTCAGCACTCAATCATGCTTCATCCCAGCCTGAAATGTCTCTGGTGCTTAGGACAGTGTGTTATGTTTGGAAAAGGAGCTGCCCTTGTAAAGCTGCTGAATTGACACTTTCAGATTCCCAATTTGTCACATCCCTTAAGTCACTTGTTTTCAGTACCACATACAGAATCCATCATCATTAAGAAGGATGCTTTACTCTCTGTTATCCGGGCTGCTGCTTGAACTGTCCTTGAATTTTTCTAGAAAGTTGGGAACTGAGATTCAAGTTATGTTTTGCAATAGTTATTTTTTTATATTGCTGGAAACTATAACAGTATTTATAGCTATGAAAAAAAGTTCAGGAAAGTTGACCCAAGTGGATACAACTGGTCTTTGGATTGTTTGGAGGTTAATTCCTAAAATGGGAGAGTTCTCTCTTTCTGTGGATGGTAGCTCTGATATCCTAGAATCTCAGGATGGGTCAGGCCAGAATGGACCACAGTGTGTCATGTGGTCCAACCTCCCTGCTTGAGCATGATCATCCCAGAGCACATTTCACAGGATTGTGTCCAGCTGGTTCTTGAATGTCTCCCATGAGGGAGAATGAATAACCTTTCTTGGTTGCACAGTAAAGTTTTTCCTTATATTCAGATGAAACTTCATCAGTTTCTGCCCATTGCCTTATTCTATTACCTGGCACCCCTGAGCAGAGCCTGGCTCCATCCTCTTGGCACTCTCCCTTCAAATACTGATGGACATTGAGCTCTCCAATCTCATCTCTTCTTGGAGCTGAACAGGCCCAGTTCCCTCAGCCTTTCCTTGTGAGAGTGATGGTCCATTAATCATCTTTGTTGCCATCTTCTGGACCAAAGAGCTTCAGCAGCTCTTGCAGGATTTCCAATGTGTCTCTTGTATTGAGGAGCCCAGAACTGGACTCTAAAACAAGGGATCTCTACTGTTAGTGATGGGGTTAGGTTTCATAGTGAATGTAAAATTTGTATCCCAGATGACTGAATTTTCCTTGCCCTTATTATAGGAGTGGGAATTTTTTAAGCATGGTGTGATAGCATGGAATTTATAATTTATTCATCACTTTATACTTCCCCTGGAGTTCATGGATATTTTGCTCTAGTACTTTTAGTGGCCAAAACAAACCTGCCAGCAAGCATAAATGTTCTGAGAGACATACTAATAATGAAATGACTGGGTTATATATGGAAACATTATTTGGAATTTAAAACCTGTAGAAACAAAATAGGTATTAATGTATTTTTCTTCTTTCGGCTTAGTGTATTTTTGGCATATGATTTCACAGATCCTTAATATTTTTAAATACAGGTAACGAATTTGGACATCCAGAATGGCTTGACTTCCCCAGAATAGGGAATAATGAGAGCTACCATTATGCCAGAAGACAGTTTAATCTTACTGAGGATGATCTTCTTCGCTATAAATTCCTAAATGCCTTTGATAGAGATATGAATAAATTGGAGGAAAGATTTGGTTGGCTTGCATCTCCCCAGGTAAGCTGTATATTCTAAATGATAAGTTTTAGTCACCAGTTGGTTATATGTTCAGAATAGCAACAATACCAAATTTACATGTAGAAATTTTAAACAGCACTTTATTATGCATTGTGTAATGCCTCACCATATATTTTAAGTTGTCAAAATGTGGCACTGAAACATCTTCTACAGATAATAGAAATCTGAAACAGTCTCCTTTTAGCTTCATAGCAAGGTCTTTTCCAATTATTTTTCCTATTTTTACTTAGTAGCTGTGGATTGGATAAAGGAAACTATAAAATCGTCTGTAATCCAATCCAAGGATTGCTGGAAAAAGTGTAAATTATTCTGACAATACACTTTATAAAAATAATTACTCTGTTTCTGAGAAAAAAAAAACTTACAGCAGAATATAGTGGAAGTTATAGTCTCCTGGTCTTCAACCTGACTCTTTTGTATTTGCATTTTTTACTCAAGTGTCACACTGTAACTTGTATGAAAGAAACTCAATTACAATTTCTCAGTGTTTATTATTTCATACTAGACATAATCCACTTTAAATATTTTTTAAAATTGATGTCTAGTTATTTATTAATGGCCTTAGCAAGTAGAACAAAGGTGGTATGTGCAGTGGTTTAATGTGGCTTAGCAAAGCTATTTGTCATGCAGATTTCTAAAAAAAAACAAATAAAAATTGATATCCAGTGCTGCATTGTCTAAGTTAATAACAGCATATGTGATGCAGATCCCCATAACCAGCAGGTTGAAGATTTCATTTGATAAAAGGAATCAATTTTTTACTAAAGAAAAATGTCATATAAAGACAATGTTACCGATGTTTGAGTAAGAATTTTTCAAGTGCTCTGTGGCAAACAGGCTTCTACCTCTTTAATTTTGCATTGCCTTATAAAAAGTAAGCTACAATTTAGTAATCAAAACCTTCATATGACATTATATAGTTAAACAATTTTGGTTTGCATATTAATGCCCTTTTCTATGTTACTTGAATCCTTAACTCTATTTCCTGAAATGAAGTCTAGAAATAGTGGAGTTTTTCCTAGTGTTTGGGTTTTTTTTTTAATTCAGTCAGCAATTAAATATTTAAAAGTGTTGTTGGGGTTTTGTGTTGTTGTTTTCTTATTTTTATTTCCTAGGCCTATGTGAGTGAAAAGCATGAAGCCAATAAAGTCATAGCGTTTGAGAGAGCAGGTCTCATTTTTATTTTCAACTTCCATCCATATCAAAGTTACGTGGACTACAGAGTGGGTATTGAAACTCCAGGAAAATATCCTTTTCTTTACTGTTTTGCTTGTGCAGGCAAATTTTAGAAGCTGAAAGCTGATTTTATTTCTGTTTTCTAGTATCAATGCAAATTGTAGTTACAAGGTAAGAAATCACTTACTTGTCATTAGTATAATCTTGCTTTTATTATTTGGTGCAGCAAAAAAATAATTTGGAAATTTGTCTCCTTTATAAGAGATAATTTTGTAGAAAGCAAATTTAAAGACTTCTGATGCCTTACTTTTTTGGAAATTGTGTTGAGGCATCTAAAAGCAGCTCTGACTTAAATAAACTAAGAAAGCAACCACAGTAAGGTGATGCTGTGCATGCAGTCATACAGGAAAATACATTTGTGTAAACTTCCATCAGGAAGGTTGTACAGTTTAAAACTGGATGGACTGAGAATGTGTGCTCTTAGATCAGCTGAGCAGTAAACAATAACTCCTCAGTGACTGGCTGGTTTTGCGTTTGTGCCCAAATTCTTAACGTTGAAGGAGATTCAAAAACTTAATCCTGATTTGCTGGGGGAACTTTATTTGCCCATATTTGGTTTATTTCAAGTCTTTTGACAAAGTGATTCTTGGTCTGTCAGTTTAAAGCACTGCAGTACTGGTTTTGGCCTACTCTTTTTTTTATTTCTCAGCAGTTCTGGGAAGCTATTGCAGTTTCAGTTGCTTTAGATCAACCATTGAATCATAGAAAAGTTTGGGTTAGAAGGGACCTTTTTAAGGTCATCCTGTCCTGCAGTGAGCAGGGACGTCTTCAAGTAGATCAGGTTGCTCAGAGCCCTGTCCTGCCTTACCTTGAATGTATGGAGGAATGGGTCATCCACCACCTTTCTGAGCAACCCGTTACAGTGTTTATCCACTCCTATTGTAAAAGCACGTTTTTCTTGTAGTTAGTCTGAATTAAGCCTCCTTCAGTTTAAAACCATTACCCCTTGTCCTGTCATGACAGGCCTGCTAAAATGTTTGTCCTCAGCTTTCTTGTGGGCCCCCTTTAGGATCTGCAATAGGTCTTCCTGGAACCTTTTCTTTTCTAGGCTGAACAACCCTGAGTCTCTTCACAGAAGAGGTGCTCCAGCCCTCTGATCATCTTCATGGCCTCTCCTGGACTCACTCCAACAGGTCCGTGTCTTTCCTGTGTTGAGGACAGAGTGTTCCAGGTGGTGGGGGAAGCTCACCAGAGCAGAGTACAGGGGATCCTTAGTACCTAGGGGAATTTTAGTATCTATTTTCTTTAAATAAGTTAGGGTATTTAATAGTGACTGGCTTTCTTTTAAACTCTTCTCCTGCAATTAGAGCCATGAATTTTATATGTAGTTTTATAATTAAACATTTTAACAAAAGATTTTTTAAAAAAAATCTTTTAAAAAAAAAATCTTATTACCAGGAAATATGACAACATGATCTTAAATCATCAGAGCAACTTCTCCACTTGAAAAGGAATTCTTTATGATTCCTTTGAAACTTCAACATGAAGCAGAAGCCCCTAAAAGCAAAAGTTTGTTGTTACTCTGTTTCGGTTTTTTAAATAGATCAGTGGATTTTTAATTTGATAATCTGAGGCAGTTTCTGTATGACCATAAGAGCACAATGCAATCATATATTAATGAAATTATTTAAAAAAACCAAAACATTTATCTGAATGATACTGGAAATTATGGGAAATGGGATGGTCCTTTCATTACCTAGTTTTTAATTTGTTTAGTGGATTGAACCGGTCAAATGAGGGCATCTAACACTTGTCATGAAATTTGCCTTTATTAGGCAGATGGCTTTGGCCTATCAGTACACTGTAGCAATACATATCTCTAAGCTGTAGTCATACATAGCTTTTCAAATATGTTACCAGGTATGTTAAAAGGTACAGAGCTTACTGACTCTCTGGCCTACAGTCCTCTGTTCTGAGCTCATTGTTATTCTACTTTTTTAAGAGAAGTGGTAGTAAATAGACAGTTCTGCTTGTCTCATTTGGCTTGGAAAGTCATTCTCTGAACAGTTGGCCAGTCAGTGGCCATATGAAGAGTCACAGTCAGCTTGGATTCAGTTTTTCCTTCCTCTTTATACTCCAGTTCTTGTCTCTTGGCTTATTTTCCTTGACATTGCTCTGTTCTGCAACTTTTTCTCCTAAGATGCTGTACACTGGTGTGAGATATTCAAGGACTGAGACCTTAATTTTATACATGAGCATAGAAGTCCATTAATGTTGTTCATCAATACGAGCTGCTACTAGCTTATTTCTGTGCTAAAGTGGGAAAAAATACCATGGAAAAACTTTGTCACTTCGTTGTAAATATTGACACTTTTGTATAATATAGTGAGACAAACCATTGTAATTCTGCAGGGAATGAACACTAGAGTGGCATGAATTTGGGGTGCATAAGGTCACTCAGGAACTGATCCCTTCTCTCTCTGGTGACTGGTGGGTGACAGGACCCAAGGGAATGGCTTGAAATTGTGTCAGGGGAGGTTTAGGTTGATATCAGGAAAAGGTTTTTCACCTGGAAGATGGTTGGGCACTGGAACAGGCTCCCCAGGGCAGTTATCACAGCACCAAGCCTGACAGAGTTCAAAAAGCATTTGGACAATCCTCTCAGGCACACAGTGGGATTATTTGGGCTGTCCTATGCTGGACCAGGAGTTGAAATTTGGTCCTCTTGGATCTCTTCCAACTCAGGATATTCTATGATATTAAGTCAGACTTGTCCGTAAGCAAATGGCTGGATGACACCTGAGGTATCACAAATACTGTCATCAAAATGCTGCAAAATATAATAAAAAAAACCCCAAAACACATTAATCTGACATTTACAACATGCACCTAGAGCTTCTAATGAGCAAGTAAGGTCACAGAAATGAGTCACTGGCTTGCAATTGCTGAAGGCAAAGACGCTGCTTCAGAGGCTGCTTTGAAGTGCAGTTGTGTAACTGTCCCTGCCTGTTAGAATTCAGGGGGTATCTGGCACACTGAGACAAAGGACTTAATTTAGGATCAGTCAAATGCTAAATTCTATCAAGGTAGTTGATACTTAAGGTTAATAGGTGTGACTAAGAAATATAGCATACTAATGTGGGAAAGCATCTTTGATCTGCATGGGAAAAGACAGAGGTTTCCGACACTAAGAATCTGTGTAACTAGTAGAGTGGCATATTCTATTGCCCAGTTTCTGTGTTATTATGTGAAGGGAAAAGGAAAACATTTCTGTGCTCATGCTGGAATTTTACTTCATAAATTATGCTCTTTCAGAAGCTTTTTCATGAGAAAGAGGTAGCTTGAACTCACAAATTATTTCTGCCTAATTTGCGTCAGTTTTGAGGTAGATGAATAATCAACATCTAGGTCAGCTGTCTCTAGTTCTTTGTAGATAAAACTTTGAATGTTAACAGGAAAGCCATTCATAAGTTTCCAATTTTGTTTTTAATACTGATTAGGCCTTTCTGTTGCATAGTGGTTGCATTCCAAGGCCAGTCTGCAGTGAAAATTCAATGCAGAAACCTTCTTGCCTTTATTCAAAAGGAACACGGCTGAAATGATGGAGAAAGAATGGGGAAGGGGCTTAAGGAGTTCAGAAATTACTCCTTTTCTCTCCTTGAGATCGTACACTGTTTCTTGTGTAATAAATTTCATGCTGTGTTGGAAGTCTCATTAAAATTAAGCAATATGTATATATCTCCCCCTCCTTTTTAGCAAGGTTTCTTATCTTGGCACAAAGGTAAGTCTGCATCTTATGTTTGATTACCAACCAATATGGATTTGCTTATCTACAAATTTACATTTGGTTTAAGCAAAAGGCATCCATATTTAGTTGAAACAAGAAGGTACAGTACCCTCCTCCTTCTCTTCAGTACTTTTGCATGAGTTGAGTGCTAAATGGCTTTAAATGTCTTCTTAATATTCTGAGCTGAGTTTCATCAGGCCAAGCTGTTCAATTGCATTACGAACTTTAGCCAAACACACTCACATGTTTTTTGTCAATTTTAGGTTGACTCATTAGTTCTCAAAATTAGCAGTGTGTGAAGAAGAGAAGCAGAGGTACTCTTCATCTTGAAATTAATTATGCCATTTTTTTTTTAGTGAAATTCAAGAATTAGTAAAAACAAAATGGCCTAACAATTTCGGATTCTTGACAGTGCTCCTTGAAGCTGTACTTTCCTTCATCTTCCCTGGGCTTTTGGTGCATTTAATGGCCAAGTTCTTATTTTCCTTCATGTCTTAATAGCATGTATTTTGTCCTTTTCGCTTCTGTATTACTGTTTCAGAAGTTTATCCTTTTTTGGTCTGTACTTTTATCTTTGCCCCATCTGTGTTGCCAGAACCATATCCTTTGCTTTTAGCCAAGAAATGGTACCAAGAGATAAAAATGGAATCTTAATCGGGTAGTCTTTTGCATATTGAAATGCAATGAGAAAGTGAGGCTGATTTACATGTGAGTTTAAAAGAAAATAAGCATTTACGTACACTGTCATGCTCCAGTGGCATGTCTGGAAAGCACCAGAAAGCCAGAAGTTGGATGCTTAAACATGTCATTGTACAACATATAGGTAAAACTAATCCTGATTTTAAAACAGATTAGGAAAGGGTGAAGATGAAACAGTGAGGATCACCTACAATATTTTTGAATGCCTTTGGTTGCCCTTCCTGAGTCCTGCTCAGTTGTGTCCAGACTTTGGAAGTTTACCTGTTACATCTATAACAGGGCAGTTGTATATATTACAGGGGACCAAATGTATTTACTATTACTTGGATGTATTTGTGATAGATGTTTATGTGAGTCAAACCACCCTGTAGAGAAAAAAGTATGTTCTTTATGAATACTCGGTAAGCCTTACTTCATTTGACAGCAGTAGAAATTTTTATCTCCCCTTTTGCTGGACCATCTTCCCCACAAATAGCACTTGGATTCTTTTATCAATAGTAAGCATTGAGAAGCAAAATACAAATGATACTCTTTTATGATTTGCATTTGCTTTGCAAATGTGTTATTAAACATGCATGATTGTATTAAAATTAAATTAAAAATACATATTTCAAAATATTGTAAAAGTCTAGTAACTCAGTAATTAACATGGTAGATAATATGTCGGTGTTTCTATTTTTAGCTGTGTTTATACAAGAGTTCCTTGTTTTTGCTCCTCTTCTCCCCTGTAATGGGTAGGAAATTTAGTCAGAGTATCAAAGTGAACAGGAACCATGCTTTTTCTCTTCCACTGAGAATACAAGTTTTCCAACAGTCTGTCACTAAAACAAAAGAGACTCCAGTACAAAAGAAAATACTTTTATTATGTGCTTAATTAAAATGCACAACTATTGTTTAATATTTCAAATTAAAATAGTCTTCAGAAAACCAAATTCTTATAAATTCTGAAAAGTAAAAAGTGACTTTTTGGTGAGGTTTTAAGTTGGAGGGCAAATGGGCATCTTTACCAGCCTAGTTGTCTTTTTCAGAGAAACTAATTTGTGAAGATGTGAGAATTCCTTTTTGACCCCATTGTTTAGGATCTGGTAGAAACTATTTACACCAAATATGCTATATATGTGTGAAGACATATAAAGTGATACTAACTTTTGCAGTGCTGTCTGGCAATACAGGGATAATTTTTTTAATTGTTTTTAAAATAAGCTTGCCATAACAATAGCTGTAAACAGTTTTAAGGGAATCATGAAACATGTCAGGGCTTTCAGCAACATTGATAAATTATTAAGTTTTAATGCATAGTGTTGATCACAGAAGTATGGAGTGAAATGCTTGATAGTCTCCTGCCATGTTAATAAAATATACAGTGGAATATTAGGAGACATTGCTGATGCTGGAAGGAGCTGTAGCCTGGGGTTTTGTTTGTTGTACACGACAATAAAATAAAGATAATTTGAATGTTTTATAAAATACAAGAGGGGAGAGGTGTGTGTATACAGTGCACATAAAAAAAAGCCATTGAGATCTAAAACTGGCAAAGTATAATTTTCCTCACTTGTTTTTTTTAACAAGGTAGCAAACATGAATATTTTGCTAGAGAATGTGGTGCCCTTTGGGCACCCACCCTGTAGAAATCAAAAACTAGCCTGGCAGTTTTAAACGGTTCTCTCATTTTGCTGCAAATACTTGTGGGGAAGGAGTTGGGTACCAGTAGTGATTTGGTAGCTAATTGACAGCTTTGCTTTTTTTTTTCCTCATGAGTATCTATTTTTCTTCATTGTCTTCTGTCAGCAAAACCTATGCAGTCTTCTATACTGAAGTGTCTCAGACTAAATTTGCAGTTACTTTGGAGTTATGTCATGCTTCAGTCTCCCTTGTCACTAGAGATTTCAGTCAGTAAGGCTGGTGGTTGGGAAATTTCCCAACACATCTGATGAAGAGTTGTGTAAAAAGACTTAAAAACAATTCTGTTAGTATCACAATCCTTCGATTTTTGAGCAGACCTATTTTTAAAAAGGTTGAGAAAACACAGAACCTCACGAGCAGTCTAAGAATCATTGACTTTTTTAGGTGTTGCTTCACTCATCCCTAATCCTATTAAATACAAGCTCTAGGAAAATAAGATTCTTCCATGCCTTAGAACTGAGGAATCAGGTTGTGGATCACAGACCACTGTTATTTCCCTCTCTTTTTTGGGTAGTGGGGACTGGAGATTGCTTTCTGTTGTAACTGCAGGAGGGAAAAGGATGCTGAAATAAATATAAAATATTCTATTTGTTGTTGTCCCAAATAAAAAGAAATGGGCTTCTGAATATGAGTTAGCTCTTTATCTGCCCATTTATTCCCTTGCATTTTTCAATTTTATTCTTTCAACTTTATTTTTTATTTTTTGCTAGATCCGTTTGAATTCTTTTAAGTGTCTATACAGGTATTTCAACTCATTGTTATACTTTGTTAAATAATTCACATTATTTTAACAACTTCAGTCAGAATGTTTGTCTCTTAAAAAGTCTTCTATTAAATACATTCTTTCTTTTGTTCCTCTGTGCTATAAGAATTCAAACTCTTTTCCAGAAAACTCTCAAAGGAGCTATGGGGTTTTCTTATGTAAAATTACATGCTTTTCTCATTAACACTTGATCAGATTCTGACAGACTGTAAAATATTGCCAGATACTGATTGATTTTGATTGTCACAATTGTGACTTCTTAAATGCAATTCAAATGCATCATTTTGTTTAGTGGTACATCTTTAGTCTTCTTCATTTCCTAAAGTGCTTGCATATTTGCTGAAATGCTATAAACTTCATCGCAGAATGCAGAAAAGAATAGAAGGTACTTTCTTTAATATGAGTCACTGTGCTAAAATGAAATGTTCAAGACAAAAAGTCATACAGCTTCTATATGTTCTGTATGTTTTTCATCTCATGAGTTTTCTTATATTTTAGTAATTTTGCTTTATATGGAGTATATTAGCATACTGCAGTTCTAGGGTTTTTTTACTTTGATTTCTTTCTCATTTAAGAGTAATTCAGCATAGTTCCTTAACAGCTGTTTTTAAGTATAAAATCCTCCTGGATTCTGATGCTGGGGAATATGGAGGGCATCAAAGGCTGGACCACAATACAGAGTACTTCTCTGAAGAATATCCTCACAATTACAGACCTAATTCACTTATGGTAAGTAAGATTTTTTTTTTTATTTCTACTTTCATCTGTGTAAGTTTTGCATTTTTTTTGGACAAATATGGAGTCTGTTCTAATATTTTGGGAATGGTATTTTTAATTTATCTTCTGCAATTTACCCTTGTATAAATAAAGCAGAAATAACAATGCTATGGTTTAATTATAACCAATAAAGTTAATGATTTTTTCCCTTTCAAAATTACCTTTGAATTTCCATGCCCTCTTGTAGTGTCTTGCACACAGTGCTCCTTGTCAACATGCATGAAAACCTACTAATACACTTTTGAGTTGCCATTTTTAATACTGTAATTTGCTTTATTTTCATGCCTGAGAAACTCTGTCTTCATGCTTGCTTTGTAATTTAAAGCTCTGTAGAAACTGCATCTTGCATTGCTTTCTTAAGATCATGTGCTTAACTCCAGAAACATGAATTAGAGCACATCCTGCATTTGCCAACTGGCATTCTCCTGCTGAGTTTACAGAACTTAGCAAAACTGAACACTTCTCTGCTCACATCAAGAATTTCCAGACTTTCCAGTCATAAAGTGATATGAATAATGGATAAAGACTTTCCCACAAACCACTTGAGATGGAGTGGGAAGCATATCCTTGCATAAAATTTCTGCTAGCTGAAATGGTCACTAATAAAACTCCCTTTCTTAATTATCTTGAAATCATAATCACCACAATTAACAGTTCAAAAATGCATTTTTTCCCTTTTTATCCATATATATATGCACATATTTCCTACTCTTTATATGTTTTCACGCGTGTGTATGTTGCTATATGTTCACATGCACAAGAAAGTGAGATTCAGAAATGCTTTGCTGTGAATTACGGCAAGAGTTCACTGAAAACATTTTGGAAACTCTTATATCACGTAGTAGATTTTTATGTCTAAAACAGATTTATGGCTGAAGGGGTGTGTGTCCCTATGCATAGGTACGTTGATACACTTCAACACCTCCAAATAAGTTACACTTGTAATCCTAAGAGCCTGCAAAAATGTAATGTCTGCACTGACTCTTCCATGACAAAATGGAGACATGAATTTCTAGTGCCACATCTTAACATTTCTCATTAAATCTAAGCTCCAGAAAATTATTGTCACTTTTAAGCTGTCTTTCTTTCATTGCATTTAGACTATTGGCATTTCTTTCATTTGCTTGGTTTAAAATAGTTTCAGTACATGAAAGAGTTCTTGTGCTTTTATTGTGCCTGGTGTAAAGGATCTTGGGAATGTGTTTGGGATTTTTTTAAAAAAGTTTCTGCATGTGCCTGACAACGCCCTCGAAGCGTGAGTAGGTATGTGTGTTAATTTGCACATTAAGAAACAAAAGGTCTAAGACTTCATTCCTGAAGATTATGTAGCAAATTAATGCTTCCACAGTTCTTGCTTCATGTGTCCAATTCAAATACCTTGCTTTGGTGATTGAAGAGCATCTTAATTATCTACCACTAACTTAACTTTTGCAAGCCAATTAACTGCAAATTGGAATGCATATTTCACATTTAGTCTATTAGGTGGTGAGTGCAAGTCATTCAAGACAGAAAAAAACGTTGCAAAATGTGAAGATGCTGTTTGCTAGGAGCATGGGGAAGACAAGGCATGTGACAAACAAAACAGCAAATGCACTTTGCAGCTTAAGCTGTGGCATGGCAACGGCACTTCTAGGTTAGAAAGAAACCCAGCAGCATGGGTCAGGTAAACTTTCTCTTGTGTCCTTCAGCAATTCAAATCACAGACCACCTTCAGCCAGCCCCCCAGAAGGTGCCACAAGTGCTGCATAAAGGTAAAGTACCCTGAAAGGACACTGAGTAACAGTAATGAAGGAGAAAAAAAAAACAAAACAAAACTAGAAAACCTGACTAAATTCAGCAAGATAGATCTTCAAGGAAGAAAGAACAAAGGTCACAGTAAATGCCTGCAGCAGTTGTTTTGCATTAAAACAGATACTTTATTTTAAATAGCAATTTACATCCAAGTCCTTGGGTAATTTGTCCTGCTTGGGAATTGCTTTAATCTAAACTGCAGTTTCTAAAATCCAAGTCCTAGTCTTCCCCTCCAATTTCTTTTCAAAGAGCATATGATGCCACCCCAATAAACTTAAAGTAGTTCTTTTCCTACTGTTTAACAATTATTTTCTTGTCTTTACATAATGCATGAGACCTAAGTTTGTTGTTTCAGAAATGTTAGTTCCTCCTCTACCAGAAACTTCAAAGTAGGAATTTTTTAGTGGCAGATGCACCTTAAGGTGTGTGAGTAAATATTGTCAGCAAAGGGTGCCCAGAGGGTTGTGACAAAATGACATCACATGTGATAAGTCAAGCTTAAATAGCACAAAAATGTGTTACAAAAACAGAGGATTAAATATGACATGATTCATTCTACAAACATCATGTAATAAAAGAAGTATTCAAGGTGACATAGCAGATTTAGACAAGGGAGGTATGAAATTCCTGGAGCAAAGGACCCTGGATGAAGAGGAAGCTTTGTAAGCACGGCTAGGCATTTCACTGTACAGTTTTCAGGTTTGTTTGGTAAAGCTGTAGAGGGCCAGATTTTCCAAGTCATCAGACACACCATGAAAACTCCATAGAAAAATGCACAAAAGTCCTTTGTAATATGACTTATTTAAATAATTATTATAATCTAATCTTTCCATTTCACTGCTTGTTCTATACTGGATTGTTAAAATATATATGAAAAATACATAACTTTCCATGTAATCAAACAGTCTAATAACAAGCTGTGAATCCTATTGTCAATGTATGAATAAACTCTTTTTACCACAGCTTGATTTCTGTTTACATCTCCACTGTGGTATTCTGGTAGTAGTCTTTTTTTTGAATATGTTTTATAAAAGATGTGTGCTTGTTCAGTGCTTCTATTGTTTCTGTCTTATCATCTCTTTGCAAGATGTAAATTAAGTGCTGCACACACATTTCAACTCTAGTCAGTTCCTAGTGCCCCTTTTTGGATGAAGCCATTTGTTTGGTTACTTGACTTTTGTAGCTGGATATGAAACTTAGACATTGGGCAGGGGGAAGATTTTATTTTTTTTTTCATAGCACATAAAAGTGTTTTGTTATCTGACTTTACTGAATTTTGCTGTAAAAAAGAACTAGATATCCAATGTGTGTCCTAGTAAATTTTTTGTACCACACCAAAATTTAGGATTTACATGAAAATGATGGAGTTTATACTTTCATACCACGAACAGACTCGAGTAAAAAGCAGACTAAATAGGATATTGCAGAGTATGTTGTCATTGGAAATTATTTGGTTTATTGAGAAATATAATTGTTCAACATATTTGCACTTTTAGATTTACTTTTTCTGTAGTTTATTCCAGTTAGTTAAAAAATAAATAGATGTCAAAGTATTCTTTTCCTCCTGTCCCCAGTGCTGCCTTTTTTTCTGCTTCTCTATTTTTGGAATGCAGTGATATAATCTTATCACATTAAATGAAACTGAAATTATATAGTTTATTTTAAGAATATCTTTATTACATGGTTGGGGTTTTAACCTTGACTCTAATATATACTATTCAATGTCAAAGTGCAACTTCCTGCTTCCTTGAGTCTATTGACAAATTAAAATACCCACATAGGATGAAATTATCTAAAAGCTTTTAGTGACCTCAACTTTGAAAATACTCATTTGAATAACTTTCATGATAAGGATATATATATTGAATTTTAAAGGGCTGATGTAATCTTTTACTGTTTTATCCCCTGACATGCACAAATTTACAGATTAAATGAAAGAATGTTTGTAGTCAAAAACTTGACTGTTCTGAGTAGTGGAGCCAATAAGACTTCAATATCAGAAAGGACTTTTGGTATTTTTACCTCTTGATGATTAATTCTTATAAATTTGTTTGCTCATCTTCATTGATCTTTTGACTTCTTAAAACCACCAGATTCCAGAGTTATTCTGTAAGTGATTTTGTTTTATCCTGTCTTATTTTTCAGTGTACTTGATTGCCAGGGGTTTTTGTTGTCTTTTTTAAAATACTTTTTCTTGACCTGAAAAAACAGTACAGAAGATAATAGAGGAGAAACTTTGAGATACTGCCTGTGCAGTATATGGTCTTCTTTTGCATAAATGAGGCAAGACAGTCTAAGAAATAATTTTCTGCATATTCATGCCTTACAGCTGTAAATTGAAAAACAAATGGAAAGGCAGAACTTGACATTATTTTAAGCATACCTTCTTTGTCATGTGTAATATCTAGCAAAATGAAAAGCATAATATCTGAGATTTTGTATAATCATAGTCAGAAAGCAAAAGTTATCGTCTCTTATTCATTGATGGTTAATTATATTCTCAGAATAATGTCAGTGTCTGACAATTAGTAGTGATATAGAGACATGAGATTGTCTAAAGCTGTCATTTTAATTAAAAGTTTGGGATAATGTTGGCACAGACTCTTGTGACATTGCCTTCTGCATCTACCAGCTGCAATATGTGCTACTGAATGTTTTTCTGCAGTGCCTGATCTAGCTCTGAGTTCTAGTAATTCTCCCATCTGTTACAAAATGACCTTGAAATTATTTTTAGGGCTTGGTGTTTTCCAATCCTGAAAGTAGGATGAAGAGTAGCTCATTGCAGTTCCAGCCAATTTCAGTTGTGCTTGCACCTGGTACTGAATTAGTCTGACAGATCTGAAAGTAGCACTGAATCTCTTTGATTGTGGGCATTTAGAGGTGTTTGGGGATTGCTGTGTATTTTAGTCCTCTTTTAAAACATGTAAGGTGAGAGTTCTGCTTATAGCTGCTGCTGTTCACAAGTGCTTCCTACATGTGGTATTCCTGTGTTCCTCTCAGCTTTTCTTATCTTTTTCTTGAAATTATCTGGATATCAGGAAAAAACGTGTACGTACGAAGCATTTGGCTGAAAAGCATCTTATATTCTTGGCCAGTTGTAGTACCAGTTGTTTTTTCCCTGTTTTTGAATAAGACATCATGGATAGACTATGGTCTTGATAGAAATCCGTGTGTGCTGGTGGAAAAGAGCCTTGATCTGTGTGGGATTTGCCTAGGGTTTCAGACAGTGTAACTTCCTCATAGTTTAAATGGACACGCAATATAAAAATGTCAAAGGTGATAAAAAATCAATTTTGTATTTGACTTATAAACAAGATTCCTGTCCTCCATCATCCTCTGTTAGCACATCTGCTGATGAAGTCAACCACAGGTACTCTACTTTATTCCTGCCAAGTAGTCTAATGAGAATAAAGACACTTTCAATAATATTTTATGGCTAAAATGTTGGATGTTATCTTTGTCAAAAAACTTGTCTTTACTGCTGAGTCATTCTAACTGCCCCAAACAGATCTGTTTTTTTTCTAGTCCCCATATTCCACATCAGAAGAGGCTTCATGAGCCTTTCTCTGCGTGTTTTTAGTTATCTTCATGGCTTCCTAAAATAGTGGACTTTGTGTGACACCTTAGAGGACTTGAGGCGATAAGTAAACAGTTGATGTAGAGAATGGAGGGATGATTCACTGAGACATCTAAAGCCCTGACAAGATCTGACCTCAGAGATGCAGCAGAAGGTGCAGGGCCTCCTTGGGTCCTTTCCAACATGGATGAGCCTGTTGGGGAGGAAGGGACTGGGGATGTCACTGCAGATGAACAGAAAACATGACACAGATGAGAGGTTTTGAAGGTGATTTGAGTGAACGATAGTCAAGACATGAGTCAGTTGTAAATACATTTTCTTTTCTGCTCTGTTCTTTGGGTTTTCACTTCTGTCCAATGTTCCGGTGTCCGTGTTCATCCAGTGAGCCTTGTGAAATGGTGAAGGAGATATCTATGGGATAAAACTTGTGGTCAGAAAAAAGCAGGTTAGAAGAGCAGAGATAATAGAACTGAAGCTGGCAATTGGAAGTATATCATTCAGCAACAGTATATGAAAGAATAAATTTCTGAGACCATCTTTGCAGGGTACAGAATAAGTAAATATTACACATGTCTGATAATGTATTTTGCTGATGAATACAGAAGTTTCCAAAATGGTTTTAATCAGGACACCTCTATATACTTTTGTTATATCTATCTCTAAAGAGATAGATACATATTTTGGGCCATGCACTATATCGATATAAACTGGCTGGACATAATGAAGAATGACAAGAATGTGATTCTGCAGGTATACTAATAGGAAAAGCAGCCTAAGGAAAAAATACAAGTCCTTTGACAAAGAGTCAAAACTAGTGGACACTATGGACAGTACAGGAGCATCCAGTGCCTTTTTTTATCTCAGCCTCCAAGGACAAAGCCTGCTTGCAGACCCTTTTGTGTGACAGTACACCACTGACAATAAAGTAGCAGAGCAATAGGTTAAAGACACTGGATATAAATTGGGCTTGGATGAAAAATCATAGTGATCAGGGGAAATTTCTGACAACTGAAAAAAGGCTGTAGTAAAAGTGAAAAGGAAGGCTGAGTGGTTTGTAGGCCAGTCACCCTCTTCCGAGTGCCTTGAGAAGTCAAGGACCACCTCTTCTTGGAATCTGTATCCAAGCAAGTGGGGTATATGAGATGGGTCAGTTGGAAAGTCAGCCTGGATTTAACAAAGTCAAAATGGGCCTGATTCCTTTCTTTAATGAAATGACTCTGTGTGCATGAGGTTGCTACAGTTCATGCAGTAAGACTTTCAGCCATATCTCCTACAGCATTCTTGCCTAGGAGCTGAGGAAATATGGACTGGACAAGAACATTGTTAACTGGATTAAAAACTGGCTGGGCTGCTGCAGTTTTAGCTGTGAGAATCTGTGTCCAGCTGTGAACTGGTATCAGAGGACTGTTTTAGCAGTTACTGAAAGGGCTGATACTGTTTTGAGTCTTGAGCAGTCGCCAGCATGATGAGACAGAACACATACCATCACTGCCCTTGTAGATGACATTGAATTAGAGTGGTTGGTTGATCAATTGGATATTCTAGGTCCAATCCAGGCACTCCTTGAGCTAAGGATTATCCGTATCTTTACATATTAGAAAGCGTCTGGGCTCAAACATACAATGAGATGCTTGCATTTTAACTTACTCTGTCAGCAGTGGATTCCCAACTCTTTTAACCATGTCACTTCACAGCATATTACAGAATGTGCTTGGAACACGGTTTGCTCTCTACATGTCAGTACACTCAGGAAAAGGACAGAGAAAATAAATTCAAAGTAATGGGGATATGTTACTACAAGAGCGGTGGTAGTTCAGGTAAGAGGTGCCAAAGGAAAAGGAATAATAGTGGAGTGAAAAGGCCGAGCAAGTTCTGGGTTTCAGGGTGTTTGTCAGAAGAGAAAGGAGCGAAAATGAGAAATCTGGGTTGAGAAGGCTAAAAATCCTTCTGAGATCCTGGGCAGATAATTATACAGGTTTCCCCTTACCTCAGAAAAGACAACTAATATTTCCAATGTCATTGGTCACATTTTTCTCCCCCACTCCGTCACACAAATGTTCTGAGTTCTGTCTACTCAAATAAATAATAAAGCCAGAGCACATATATTGTTTTATGTCGGAAAATACCTGGAGGTTGAGGGAAGGAATAACACCTGTGTATTTGTACCAAGAAATAGCTAATACTTGTGTAGTGTTTTTCCTTTTTAAAAAATTATACACCAGTGGAATGAATAATTAAGAATCTCATTTGTCATTATTAATACGTGTCTTCCATAATTAATATTTATTCATTGTCCATGCCTTAATTGCTGCTTTTTGTAGTAAATAGCCTTGGAGGTGGTTACACTGACCAATGAAATTAGGTTAGGAGATAGGGCCATATGTGACTCTTCTGTGATTTAGCAAGATGCCTACTAAGATAAAAAGACACTAAAATGCATGTTTAATTTGCCTAGGTAAGGAAAAAACATATGACTAAAGAAATAAGCTGGCAGATCCATCTCTTCATGGTAAATAGAAACATATATGTCATTAGTCTCAGTACAAGTCATCTGCACAGTTTCTGAAATTGTGCTTAAACCAATTTTAAAATTCTGATTGGCACAGAAGTGGTCAGAGTGGAAGGCTTCCACACTGCTCTCAGATTCTCATCTGATGCAAATTGACTTTAAAGGAGCTGAGCTAATTTACTCCTCCTAAGATCTGTCATAATATTGATCAGAATATAATTGAGAATTGCTGTGTCTTGTATTAATGCTAATTTTTATTCCCTTAAGTGAAGTAACATTTTGCACATTTTTTCTTAGAAAACTTACTTCTGTTTGTTCCTTCTCCTTTCTCATTTTGTCATTCAAACCCAGAGTGCTGAATTTCTCAATACACGATTTCAAAATCCCTCTCTTATCTATGTGTTTAGAGGTAGTTGACTTCATTAAGTATTTCCTCTCCTGCACAGAGTTATAGAAGCTATTTATCACTGAAACCTTAGGGGAAATCATCATGTTCACTTCCTTTCAAGAAGCATTGGACATAGCTCTCTCTGGTTCAATGAAGATCAGCTGTTCTTTTCCTTTTTCTCCTTTTCCTAAAGCTTTTTTTTTTTTATTGCTTTATTCTGTTTTGAAAACAATGAAAGCTTTTCATGCCATCAGGCTCTAGTTAGCAGATAACATAGTTGAAATAGCAGGATATTAGACATTCCACAGGGATGAAGGATAGTCTAAAAGAGGACATTGTCAGAATGAAGCCAATAATCTTCAATCTTGTGTTACCTTTTATAATTGCATTTTTATTGACTTGTTCAGAGAACACATTCATAGACTTGACAATTGATGGAGTACTGTATAGCAAGGTAATTGGTAGATAGTACATATCGGTCTTGTTTTCAGACTGTGACTCTACAGTGCTTGGAAGGAATGTCATGTAAAATATATTGCCACAAGTTCTTTTGATCTATGAGGAGTCTTTTGATTATATATGTTTGGGTTTTTTTCATCGTATGCAGGAAAAAGGGGCAAGAAAAATACAATCATTTAAATGGTTAATTTTGATTCTGTCCAGTCTTGAGAGTGAGTTTTATTCCTCATATGCTGACATTCCATAGGGGGCAAGAGTGAGAAGAATAGCTGCTGTGTCATATTGCTGGTATTTACCTGTATGAAATGACATCACAGGCCTTGGGGCAACTTTAATTCACAGCAGAAGAATGTTGTGAAACTTTGTCATTTATCATTGTTCGGTCTATTGACCTAGATGTCATCAGGTTTTTGAAACTGGTCATTGTAAGTCATATGAGGCCCTCTACTGGTAGCCACCTAAAACAGATCAAGATAAGCTCTTTTTGAAAAAATAGAAAAGATTGAAAAGAGATTGCGATCAAGCAGTCTTTTAAATTTTTAGGTTATCTTTTGTAATTCAAACGCTGGGAACTAAGCAGTCAGTAATCATTCATTAAATGTGATAATTATGACCCACAACACTGCACAAATGCCAGATTTTTAATAGTTAAATGTGAGATTTTTTTCACTCATTGTTACCTAGAAGTTGGCTCCTGTAAGGTTTATGGTTTTTTCAGCTATTCTTTTTCCTGTCATGTTTTTAATAGGTGTACATTCCAAGCAGAGTGGCTCTTGTGCTTCAGAATACGGATGTCCCAAAATGAAGTTCTCTGTAACTACCACTGAAGAAGCAAGTCATAGAAGTGCTGAAACACTGTACTAGTACTAAGTATAACAAAACTTGCTCTAAGGAGACTTTCTGAAACTGAGTATAGTAATATTAGATGTTTAAAATGTAAGATTAATATTCACATGTAATTGCAGAGCTCGTGACTTGCTAAACCCTCTTTTGAGGAGACTTTACAAAGAGGCAGAAAGGAAAATGTTGGGTTTGTAGTTGTAGTAGTACAAAATTACACTTAAGGTGTTGCAAAGCAGCAGGTATTCTCAATTAAATTGTTGTTTACAGAATTTTATCGGGAATAATAAGAGTGATGCTGCTCCAAAGTTTGTAATTTCTTGTAAGCCTCATTTTGATAGTGAATTCAAATGTTCATTATATATTAATGCTTCTTACTAAAAGTAAGTAGTTTGCTTAAATAAAACAGAAGTTTTTGGCTAAAAGGCAGCCTTAACGGTTTGTGGGACCTAATTTGAGGCTCCTCTTCTTCAACGAAGTCCAGCATGGAATTAGAAATGTTTATGCAAATGGATGAGAAGGTCCTCTGAGAGTATTGTACTTTGCCATTTTTTATTTAATTAAAAATGCACAAAAATGCTGAAGAGCAAAATGAGCAGGCCAATTGACTGTGACCTGCTGAAGTTATTGTGTGTGTTGCTTATTTGCTCCCACCTGAATCACTTAGTCTGTGTGTCTGACTTGCTACAGCTGGACAAAAATGACACAACTATTTTATTTAGATCACTCAAGTGTTCAGTGAGAAGCATGTTTTGTTCTTACTGCAATGATACTACACTGAAAAATGTACTTAAAATGTAGTTCTTCCCACTGGATTTATTTCACTAAGATCATGACCTTGCAATAGTGATTTCACTATTTCCAGAAGCTGCCTTTCAGCTTGGAACATGATGATGTTCTTGCACTTTTATCACTTTTGAAACATTGCTTCTCATGAAGAAGCAGTCTCAAAATACAGTGATCAAAATAAGGTGATTTTTTGATTAAAATTAAGATAGTTAATTATTGGAGTGCTGCTAAGATAATCAAGTGAGTTCCTTCATGAGCTGCAACTTTTTTGTAAAGAGTAAGATTTTGTATATTTGAAAATGTATTGCAGAGTATCCTGGAAAATTAATACCAAATTAACAAGACATGCTTTATTTTGTTCCATTTATTTAAAAATTTGAATTGGTTCTGAAATAAATGTCTTTTGTACAAATCTGAATTTTCTAACTTTTAAAATAGCCAAAGAGGAAGATGTCCGTGACCATTTCCAAGTCATAATTTTAACCAGTTTCCTTTGTGAACCATTGTGTAA
Organism: Serilophus lunatus; assembly: GCA_013399895.1. Lineage (NCBI taxonomy): Eukaryota > Metazoa > Chordata > Aves > Passeriformes > Eurylaimidae > Serilophus > Serilophus lunatus. The sequence continues at coordinate 96,556 of VXBA01003500.1, read as the reverse complement.
GTTACTGAATAGTTGTGCCAACACTGAAAATCAATTCACAGTTCTTGGAATGCTTACTTGTGGCTTACTTCTTAAGCAAAATAAGGGATGGAATGATGTAGCATGATGGAAAAACAGTCTTTTGCAGAGTTCACACTGAAAGGACTTTGTGAACATCCCCAGTCTGATATGTTCTGTGTGACAGAGAATTTTGTATTGCAGTTGAGTACCATAAGATCATGCTTCATTTTCCTCTACACCAGTTTGATCATTGTTTGGTTGTGGGCTAGTAAAAGCATTCCTGTTATGCTATGACTTTAAATAAAATATACAGAACTGTTTTAGCAACTGGAACTGATTATCTTTTTTTTTTTTTTTCCCAGATTGTTTTCCTTGTAGTGGAATAACAAGCAACTTCTAATACATGTTATATTTACATTGTATTGATCTAATATGTTTTATAGGGTGGTTTGTTTTTTTACTGGCACCAGTTCCAGATTTCCAATTGTAATGCAAGGCAAGCGTCTGTGTCAGACCTTCTTTCAAGAGAAGGAATAAATGTATGATGTGAAGTATAAACTGTAAAATTACAGGCAAAATAAACTCTGAGGAGGAGAAAATAAATTTATATATGGTTTCATTGCTTGTATTGTAAAAAAAATTTGCAGTAGTCTTAACACTGGAAGACAGATTAGATTTCAGTTCATCTTGAAATCAGGAACTTGTCTGGTCAGAAATACTCATAATGTGATTGGTATAATATTTGTCCTTTCTTTGACATAGTGGTAGATTAATAAAAGCAAACCACAAAATTTGCAAGGTGAATAGCTAAATACAAGAAGCATGTAATTAGGGCTTTTTTTGGAATCCACTTCTATACTTTAATGGTGGGTATGCTGCTGCTGCCTGTCTTGCAAGGTGTAACACCCTGGGTCTATGCCACGCACTGCCCAGGCAGTTTACTTATATTTGAGAGTCCAAGAGATTTTTCGCCCACACAAACTCTTGCAAAGTCTTTGGTTCTAGTATACCTTGAATCACGTACAGAGCATGCTACAAGTGTTTTCCCAAGAGAATGTCTTTTAGTTGAGTGAGAAAATAAGCATTTTGGCAAAAGAGTTTTCAGGGATAATACGCAACCAAGGCACGCACATTACACCAAAAGCACCCAATAAACAACAGCCCAGAAAAGCACCCAGTCTAAAGCAATAAGTAGCCCATTGGTTTTTAAGTTACACAAAAGGGATTAGGGAAGAGAAAGGAAAGAGTGATTAAAAGAGCAAAGAAAGAATGAAGAAGAAAATAGGATAAAAAAATTAGATAGCTATTACCTGTGGAAGTCACATTATGACAGCAGGTCCCCAGAGGAAAGATGAAGCGGAGCCCCTCTGCTGTAGTAATGTGGGGTGGCCACCCCTCCCAGGCAGGACATCTAGTCACTGACCATTCAATGCCCTCCAGGCCAGAGTGAGGGGTGGTGCAGCCTATCAAGGCTACAGGGGACGTGGTGTGGGTGGGCTACCACTCAGGCCTCATTTGAGTGACAGCTTAACTACACAGCTCCCAATCCATGTGTGCTCCAGGCTACCATGCTGGACCATATCCTGATCCTGCCATGAGGCTCCAGGCCAGACCATAGCCCTTTCCCCGACACACACACACAGAAAAGTTGGTTGGTCTGACACAATAATTAATCTAGTGAGATTAATCTCTCACACAAGGCTGGAAAAATTTCCCTTGTAATACTCATAGAAAGCCAATTTCTTCCTCCTGCTCTTTGAATTTTGGTGGGTTATGAAGAGAAATTCAATTTCACTTTGTATCTAGTAATACTCAGATTGCAACCCCAGGTCCCTCCATATGCCTGAGGGTCCCTCCTTTTATGCACTGAGGTTTGTCACTGTCTGTCACCTTAACTGGTTGAAGCCTCAAACACATTCTGAGAGGCACATGAGCTCCACAGCTTTTTTGCTCAGGTACACCTCAAATCTACACCGTTCATCTCCATCGCAGAAGCAAATTAAGTGGTCCATAGTGATATATCCCAGGGTACAAAACTCTCCACAGATATTTAGATATAGTGAAAGAATTCTCTTTAAAGTTAACCTCTCTTAGTGTAAAGGACTGATAAGGATTTATTTTTCAACATTTAGAAATGCATATTTCCCTGTCACTTGAAAGAGTTCTGGTAATACTTGGTAGCTCTGGCCACAGAAGGTGGGGTCTGTCTAACAGTCAGTGAGAACTCATGTTCATCTTCACCTGCCAGTTCATCTAAAGATTCAGGTTGACCTTCCCTCCATCTTGCATTATGTGTGCTGAATGGTTCTTTGTGCTTGATAATTCAAGTCATTCTCTGAGCCAGGTGGTTATTGCGATAACAGGCAGACGTGGACCAGACCGGTCTATTCTGTGAGCAATAGGTTTTGATTTCCCTGCTGTTTTCTCCTCCTCTCACAATTCAAGCCTTACTGTCCTGAGGTTTATTTTAAAGATGAAGAATGAAGTGGTTATTTCAACTTGGTGAGTACTTCTGGAAAACAGATTGTAGTGGAAAATCTGTTTGAGCTTTCTGAGTTTTTTTCTCCTATGAAAATTTTGTTCTTCATTACATTGAGTTTAGTAAAGAGTTTGTTAGCCATGTGCTCTGAAAGACAGGAACGTGATGTAGCTAATACTCTGTCAAAGGGAGACCAATTGTATGAACAGTAAGGTACCAGACTAGTTAAGCAATTGTGTGGTCCTTGCAGATAGAGCAAGGTGCTATTTTTCTGTATTTATCTGTCATTTACAGTTGTGCTTTTTTAATGATGTTTTAAGCATCTCGAAGTAGTTTTGGTTTCCCCCTTTTTTCATGACTCCAAGTCCTTACTGGCCCATTAATGGTCAAAGGAAAAACTTCCTGTTCATTTAAGTCTCTCTTCTCAGAGATTAAAAGTATCTCATTAAGTAATGAAGGGTGAGGGTTAACTGAATGAACATCAGAAACTGTTTCCTTTTACTTAAGTATGTGTGGACATTCTGTTCTGGATATGTTGAGGTGTATGATTTGTCTGTCTTTTGCTTCATGATTAAGCTTTCCAAGGAATTTAAGTATTCAGCATTTAACTGGGCATGTTGTCACCATTGAAGTACTGATACAGAGATTAAGCAGTATTTTACATGTTTTTCTGCATCATACCTTATCTGAGTTTGATAAAAATCAGCCTGTAAGTGACATCTTCATAACAACTAATTGGAAGATTTTTGCCTAGGAAGACTCTGCATATGTGTGTTTTCACACCTCATACTATATGGTACAAGTATTTTGAAGGAACTTAAGAGTATGGGTTATTTGCTGTGATGGAGAGCTGTCTCTTATGTCAAACTAATTTTTTAATTCTGTTTAGGTTTCCAGATTATGTCGAGTTGCTTTCAAATTCTTGAGAGAAATAACGTCTTTCAAAAAGCTTCATGAGCATGAAAAAGCCAAAAAGCAATCTGAAAGTTTGGATCACATTTGCCTTTATAGAGAGTTGTTTTCTTCTTCATGCAGTGTTTCCTTTATATAGGTTTTTTTAATTTTTTGATATATCTGAAAAAAAGATTCAGTAGTAGTGATGGGCTGACATCTGACTGCTCTTATTAAAGTAATTATATAAGTTGTTGGGTAAAAACTCCAGTTGAATACATATGGGGAGGTAGAAACAAAAGCTAATGATGACTCATTAGATGACACAAATTATGTTTTACTTGCCTCAGAGTACAATATGTACCCTGTAAATATAAATAAGTCTTGGATATTCATGGTAAAATAAAGCCTAAAAGGAGCCTAAGGGGATAACATAAAAACTTGTAGGTATTGAACTAATAAGTCTCAGCTTAGCTGATGTTTTTGCATATTTACAAAGCTATTCTGAACACTGAAACACTTAAAGTCTAAGTGTTTAATTGAACTATGCCTGAAAACTGTCTTATAAAGTTAAGACGAAGACAGTAATTTCTCAGTATTAAAATCGATGCAGCACTAATCACCCATCCCATCTAACTCCAAGTTAATCTTCAGCGTTTCTAAATTCTAGGAGGGAACTCTAAACTTGCTCGTTTCTTCTGACTGTCTCACAGATCCCAATTTTAATGTATGGAACAAGGACAGTCTGACAGAATTCTGTAAATTTAATGCAATAGAATATTCAATCTTTGCTAATAGTATGAGGTTTATGACAAAACAGATACAGTGCATTTAAGAAGAAATGTATGTCTGCAAACACTGAAAAACTAAGCTGCAAATTCTGTAATGTTTTCCCTGTGGTAATGTTTTGTTCGGCTACTTTCCAGTAGTCTGAGTCTTTTCTAGCAAAGGAACCAACTCTGGTCTATTTTCTGTTCTCTTTACTGGAGAGAGGGTGTCATGGTTTAACCCCAGTCAGCAGCCAAGCCCCACACAGCTGTTTGCTCACTCCCACACCAGTGAGATTGGGAGGAGAATAAGAAGGGTAAAAGTGAGAAAACTCATGGTTGAGATTAAGACAATTTAATAAAGAAAGCAAAAGCCATACACACAGACAAAACAAAAGGAATTCATTCAATGCCTCCCATTGGCAGGCAGCTGTTCAGCCATATCCAGGAGAGCAGGGCCCTATACACACAGAATTACACAGAATTAATAAGGTTGGAAGAGACCATGGAGATCATCAAGTCCAACCTTTACCTAGGTTAACAACCTATCCAACATCAGTCTAACATCTGTACCATCTAAACCATACCACTTAGTTCATCATCTACTTTACTGGAATGTGTCCAGTAACAGTGTGTAACAGTGACCTGGGAAGACAAGCAACATGACTCCAAATGTTCTCCCTCCTTCTTCCACCCGCTTTATTTACTGAGCATGATGCCATATGGTCTGGAATATCCCTTTGGTCAGCTGGGGTCACCTGTCCTGGCTGTGTCTCCTCCCTATTTCCCAGCACACCCAACTTCTTCACCAGTGTGGTGAGGAAAGCATCAAAATATGAAAAAGCAAGCATGAAAAGCAGCAAAGGCCTTGTCTGTGTAAGCCCTGCTCAGCTGTAACAGTCTGGTTTCAAAGCCATATAAATTCAACTGGTTGTATTACTTTTATTTAAGGCTTTAAGGCATAAGGCTTTAAGGCATAAGGTTGTATTACTTTTATTTAAGGCATGATATCATGTTTTCTCTAAGAGAATTTCTTTTAATTTAGTGAGAAAATAGGTGTTGTGGCAAAAGAATTACAGGGATAGCATACAACCAAGGAAAACCATTACACTAGAGCACTAGCAAACACCTACTCGTTGGTTTTAAGTTATCCACAAGAGGAAGAAAAGAGATTAAAAGATTAAAGGAATAAAAAAAAAAAAATGAGATTAAAATAGTAGAGGAAGAAAAGAGATTAAGAGTGGAGGAAGAGAGGAAGAAAATTGCCTCCAAGGGTTACATGTTTTTAATTCTCCAGATGGAAAGTTGAACGCTCCCACATACTCTAAAATGGGCACCCGGTGCAGCTGTTTATATAAGGTTTGGCTGCCATGGCCATTCCCCAGATGGGATATCTGGTTCACTGACCATCCAATGCCCTCCCAGGCAGACTGACAGGTGTCACAGTCAGTCAGGAGCTCCAGGAGTGTGGTGTGGGTGGGCTGCCAGGTGGGCTTTCCTTGACTGACAGGCAGTCACATGTTCCTGGGCCATGTGTGCTGTGGGCAGGCCCCTTAATAGCTACTGTGGATAAAATTATCTCTCCCTCAGCCAAACCCAGCGCAGAGAGACTTGGGGGCAAGCAACCAGCTGTCCTGGTGCTGGGTCTGGTGGTGTAGGTTTGTGCCTAAAACAGCATTGGTAAAAAAATCGATGTTTTGGCCGTTGCTAAGTGGTGGTTGCACGGTGCAAAGGCTTTTTTGATACACATTTGATACAGGAAAATAAAAACTTAATACAGAGGATAACACCAAAAACCTGATGAACAAAACATCCATGTGTATGGGCATTGACAGCCTGACCTTGCTGCTGCAAAAAGGAGGAAGCCTTGTCATGGATAAAACATCTAGAGAATGTGATAAGGAGCCCAGAGATGGTTTTCACAGGAACTGTGTTAACAAACCCTGATAAGCCAGCCTGGACCAGTATCTTAATCACCTACCAGCATTTTTTTGTACCAGAGTTGAATAGTTCAGAACAAAGAAGAGGAGTAGTTTTCATCCAGAAGACCCTCGAAAAGTAGATGCGGGGGGGTAGGAACCCGTGATAATGAGTAATTATAATGTGACCAACTTTCTCTTGCTTAGTAATGCATATGTATACCTTACTAATGAATATGTACAGCTAAGTTGTATATAGCCTTGCCTGCAATGTCTGTTGTTATCCAAGTTCGGAGGAAATAAACCCCCTTGCATCCTGAACAGAATAAACATACCTGCTTTCCAGCTCTTTTGTGAGTTGTAAAATTTGTTTCCACGTGTTATTCTGTCTCCTCCTCTGCCTCCACTCACCATTTGCCAGGTGGTGGCTGGACACCTTCCTACTCTGTTTTCCTTGCACATGCACCTTTTGCTCTCTCTGTTATCTTCATCCACAAGTCTACTTACCTTCCTTCCATTTCCTTCCTGTCCTGGAGGACAGAGGAGTGGGAAAGCAGCTTGTGAGGGTATTTATCTGTTTGCTGGGAACTCAACACCTCCAGAAAAAATTGAGAGAGCTGTCCACCTCAGAAGAAATTTGGCTGGCAAGATGAGAGTAGATTAAATCTCTTGAAGTAATTTGAAAGTCATTTGAAGTAAAAGGTGGGGATAAATCCCAAGCTTCCTTAGTTGCCTTTCACAAAATATTGAGTATGTATGTTGTGTTTACTTGGGTTGTAGAGTAGAGTAAGATAACTGGAGAAGGTCAATTTTCCAGCTATTAAAGTATCACCGGTGGGAAGGATCAGACAAAGTCTATGTATTCAGTCTAGTTCATGCTAAAAATTCTTGGACCTGTTTTTTTGCAATAGTAGCGCATGATTATCCTTGTAGAAAAATATAAAAATAATTCTCTACTTCAAAATATAAGTAATTTCTAATGTAAAATCCTTCACAAAAGTTTATTCACTATTAAAAAAGGAGGGGAGGAAAAGCTGTCAAAAGACTGCCCTCTGGTACTGTAAAGATATGGAAAATTAACTTTAAAGAAAACCTAATCTTGAGAATATATGGAATTTTAACCATTAATTTAGCACAAAGCTCCTTTCAGATATTAACTGCTGCTTCTGTTTGTTGTATTTTTCTCTGTTCATAGCAGTTGTATTATACCAAATGCAGCACTTTAATTTTTCTGTATTCTGAAACCTGTGCAACAGGGTTATCTACAAAGTATGACCAAGTATGAACAAATTTGTACTCAGGAACATTTGAGGCAATCATAGTCTTCAGTTTTCAATCTTAAATTGGGATTAGCTTCAGTTTGGAGGTTTCTAGGTAAGGCTGAAGGTGTTTACTTGTTTTGTTAAATGCCATTTAAATTCCTTCCTTTGCAATTCCACTAATCATTTTAAATCTTTGACTGTGGCAGGTTTCTGTCAGAAAACAACTAGCCCTATTCAGCACCAAAAAAAGGCTATCAAGTGAAAGCAAATAATGCTTTCAAATAATGCATCATGTCCAAAACTGAAATGTATTTTTCTCTCCAGGTTTATCCAGGTTGCTTTATCTGAAGGATCTAGTTTTGATCACTTCATGAAATGGAGCAGATAGACTCTATGGCATAGACAACAGATTTTGGTGCAAAAAAAATTTTCCCATAGCAAAAAATATTATAATATTTCAAATATGGTATTTTTTTCATTAAAAAATATTAGATTATGACAAGTGAGCATTTTCATAGGAAAACATTTGTCAGAAATCCTTCCAGAACAGTTCTATAAAAATAAAAATACTAATCAAAATCAATGCTTACATTGTGCAAAGCATGGACACTCACAGCCCTAACATCGTTAGTGTGAGAGGCTGCATGGAGGAGCTTTCATTAACTTCATTGGGCAAGTCAATTCCTGTACTGTTCTGAAAAATCTATAACTTGGTTTTAATAAGCATGTTAAGTAATAGGGCTATTGGGTTGGCTTTGCAACTCAAACCAGCTGTGTTAACTTCTGCCTGGTGCCTGTTGGGGAGACTTGGCAGGCGGTCATTTGGCCAGACTGCTGGTCTCAGCATTTTTCCCAGGTGGGTTAACCTGTCCTTGTGGGGATCCTTGCACAAATGCTGGTGATGCCATAGGGTGAACCGGACTGGAAGGCTGGTCCTGTGGAAATATAACCGTCTTCGGTGACATAAGCTGCCAGCTCTAGCTGGAAAATGGACTCTACATCTCAGTCCTCATGAAGTTGACTGCTGCATATAATACATACAAGTTTTTTTAGCTGTGCTGTTTAAAATCTGGCTATTACACAGAAATAACTCTTCCTTCTAGATTTCAATAACCTTGTAGGTCTACCAGCCCCTCTTCCTCAAACTTATCATAGAAGTGCAATATGATATCTCATATTCATGGATTAACACAGTTGACACGTGCCCTTCGTGGCAATGAACTGCTTTGTAAAAATCCCCAGTAGTGCAATTAACTATTTTACAACAAGCTGAACATGGTTTGCTAACTGGGGATAGCTGGTACAAAACATGAAAGGAGAAAATATCCTGGAGTTACGCATCTGCTTCTGCTATAGAAGCTCTTGTCAGGAATTTCTTGCCTTGCACTGCATGTTTGTTACAGTGCTTGATTGTAATAGTCTCATTTAAACTTGAGTGGTGATACACACTTGTTATGTAAAACACTGTGCAAGAGTGTTTAAACATGAAAGATAATTGCTAATTTTTCATTGGCAGTAACTCATAGGTAGACATTTCTATGGCTAATTAAATACACTGACCTTTAGTATTAACAGCCTTGATGGGTTTCAAGCCATGGTATGCTTTGATGCCAGGCATAGCTTTCAACCTGTCTTGTCTGCCTTTGCTTTTTTTCTGAACAGAGCTTGTGAATCTTCCTGTTTATTTTGGATGATATAAGCAGGTGTCTGGTGTGCTTATGCTCCCTACAGAGCCCTGTCACATTGCAGGATTATGCTGTGGTTAGTCCCACGTGCCTCTGGCTATTTTCTGTCTACTGCATCAAGCCATGTGTCCTTACCCCTCCAACCCCTCAGTCTCCAACCCTAACCCTAACTCTTAAGTCTCCAACTGCAGCAGAGTGGGTGTGTTGATGCACAGGTATTTGCAAGGGCCCATCAGCAGATCTATTAAGGCCAAATCTCTCGGGTGCTAGGAGACGAGGGGGACTGCAGCACAAATAAATGTGTTTGCCCATGTTTTGCTTTATCCTTTGGTCATAAGAAGCCCAGCTTCTAACTCCTAACTTGTCCAGATTTTACAGATTGTGTCGCTCTGGTCTGGGTCCCTTTTCAGGGCTGTCTCTGACCTAAAAGTAGTGTTTCAGCAATTACTATAACAGAGCAGATGTAAGTTGCAATCAGAGATGTGCAAATGAACCATCTTCAGCTTCTTAAATTTATTCCTCCGTGTCATCTGCTGAGAAATGCTTGCACATTGTGGTTTGGGAATTTTTTTTGAGGAAAAATTTTAAGTCTGGACATGTTTTTGCATATATTTCAAAGTCAATTTCCTTTGTGCCCCACACATCTTTACTCTGAAAAGCTGATATGTGGCAGATGATTTGCCCAGAATTTGAGAGAATCACTCAAAAACTCACCAGGCACAGCCTTTTGCACTGGGGGACACAAAGCAAGTAGGAAGATATGAAAGGCTTGTGATGACACATCACCTGCTGTGTGAGTCAGACTTGAAGTGAGTCCTGCTGCAACATGCTGGATCGGTACAATCAAATTCACCCTGTTCCCGTCTCATTCAGGGGAATCAATCATACCCATACCAGTATGTAGATACTGCATATGCCCCAGGGATTACAAGTACAATGTCAAGAACTCAGAATGACCGAGATAAACAAGGATATGAAACCTCAAGCACACAACACATACACACAGACTTTACTGTTTCCTAACTCTCTTCCAGTTTTTACTAGAATTGATCATGTGCTCATCTTGTCTTTCACAGTGATTGCTGCTGCGAAAAGACAAGCAGCCAGCAGCAAGTATCTATGTTATAATCCTGCTTCTTGGGATGCTAGGTTTTGTCTGGGAACAAAGGGCACCTGGTACAGGAATCTGTGTAAAACAGGGAGGGAATAAGTATCCACATATCTCTCAAGTTTCTCTTGCTCTTAAGACTTCTGTTGATATATCTCTCAGAAGCATGAGTAATTTGGCCTTGTTTTTTTAAATACACATTCTGCTGTACTTTTTATCCACTTCTATTTCTTTTCTGCATCTCTAAGTTGCATCATTAACAACACCAACCTCCTGTTGCACCATATTTCTGCAAATTATACTGCTTAATTAACCGAGTGATGTGCAGTAATACTACATGACATTTTTCTAGGAGTGCTATCTAAAAGGCCTGAACTCCTTAAAGTGATAATAGAAAAGGGGTACTAGAGTTCAGAAAGGTAAATGTGCTGCAAATTCTGCAAATTGTTTGGTATCTCTGCAAGTCTGTGTCTACAATAATGCTTCAGATGAGAGAAGTAATACACACTGATGAAATGAACCCCCTGATGGTCTCCATTTACTGTGTGTGTCCAGGTTTGGTGGACAAATAATTGGTTAATAAATTATGGATATAGGTGTATTAAAGAAATAAGAATTTATTATATGAGGTAGGAAAAAAAACCCCTTAAAAATATTAAAATACCAAAAACCCACAGAAAAGAACCCAATGATCACTTCCCAAAAACCCAAAACGACCCACTAGATACACGCACACCAATCCCAACACCCACCAGACAACAAATAAAACAAAAAAGAAACTTATTCCCCGTTTCAATGTCCGAAGGTGTGGTTGATCTGAGGTAGATGGTGGGGGGGGACTGATGGCCCTGGGGGCAGCCACGATGATAGACAGAAGGTGTGTGCCTGTTAGTATGTAACTGGCTAGTCTCTGGAAACACACTACCGGAGCAAAGGGACGACCAGCAGAGCACGTGGCGATTTCCAACCTGGCGGACACTGGAAAACCTGAGCACCGACACCAATCTTTCTCCAATGAACTGCCAGGCGTGAAAGAGAGAGAAAAACGGAGGAATTCTCTGATCATATAGACCTCCGACTCTCTCTGAATCTCCGCCCCGTGCGCCTCCTCCAGTCCCTCCCAAAAAGGGGCGGACTCGCTCCTTGCTGAATCCCCATTGGTCTTTCTAGTGCCACCCCACCCCCCCAGCTCTGCCCCAACTCCACCTCCGGGCCCCACCAGCTGAAAAACATGTCGGGTGTCACGTTCCACCACCACGCTGCCACCATCGCAGCCACCGAGCACAGCCCCCGCCGCTATTGCCAGCCACACCGATGCCCTCGTCTGGGGGGGTCCAGCCTTGCCTTTGCCATGTGGAAAAAGGTTCACTAAAAAACAATGCAGAGCACAGCCCGGGTCTCTCCACCACACTGCGCTGAAGCCAACATGGCGCAGCCACACACTGCCACCCCACTGCTGGGGCTGCAGCCCATAGCTGCGCCAGCGTGGGCAGCTCAGGAAACGCTGCTGTGCAACCGCTGGTGGGTTACTGACCGACGGACTGGAGCATGCTCGCCCACCTCTGCCACCAGTGCACATTTTGTACACCCCATCCTGCACCACACTCACCTCGCCACCTCTACTGCCAGGCTGCAATGGCAGTCTATGGGCAAGGGCCAGTGGGCGCCCACAATGCAGTGGCCAACGGACAGGAGCGAGCACGCTCACCGCCTGACTGGTGCAGGGAATGCCCACTATGTGACCACCAGTCCAGCCTCCGCCACACCCGCTCCCCCAGTGCTGCTTTCTGCCACAGCTGGAGGTGCCATGCAGCCCAGCTCCGCCGGGCCGGGACCCTGACAGGACCAGCTGGGATCCCACTGCCACCGTCCCTCTCACGGTGCCGCGCCCAGTGCCGCCGCCCCTCAGCCAGGCGGCAAACTGGGACATCGCCGAAAACCGAGCCAGCATCCAGAGTGACTGGGACCCCCCAGACAATGGCCTGCCACCCTAGCCATGGCCACCTGCCCGGAACTGGCACCGCCTTTGAGAGCCATGGCAACCCGTCTGCCACACCCGAGAAAAACCCGCAGTGATGGACGCATGGAATCCAGAGAGACACCGTGCTGGGACCAGGCGCCGCAGCAAATCTCCCTTTCCTGGCAATCCTGATCCCCCCAGCATTCCCAGGCATTCCTGGGGGGCAGTGTGCACTGCAAGATCATGGTCTCCTCTACCACCCCCCACCCAGCCCTCACCTTCCCCAAAGAAGAAAACACACATGAACCAAGGGGAAACAGGGTGGGGGAGCAGAGGGGCAGAGGCAGGGAGGGAGCAGGGAAGGAAAAAATCTCTTTTTTTTTAAACTGGGTTAAACAGAAAAAGTTTTCCCAGCCTCAGCTAACCCACAACAATGTGCCATCTCAGTTCCCAGAGCAGTTTTGGGACAAAAAAATGTAGATCCTTTAGAGGTGGGAATAAATAAGAGTCTCTTCTCCAAAAGCACTCTAGATGTCTCTTGTTGTGTTTTACTTAGACCCCCAATATTTCCATATATGCCCTCTGTTCACTGCAAGGGCTTCCCATGCACATCTCATAAATCTTCAACGTAGATGTCTGCCTCTAATCCACAGTATACCACCCAAACCACATGTAATAGCAGTATGAGGAGCTCAGCAGCCACTTGATCTGTTCCTAAAATATTTGCTAACATAGATGTAGCATAATAGGCTAATTTCTAAAATTGCAAGACTTTAATATTGTCAATCCATATTCCTTGACTTAAGCCCTGTTCTTTACGTAACACTGCAAACCAAATTAAGGATATAGAAATGTTTCTGAAAATTTTTACGCAAATTGATGTTGTGAATCTACAATTATTTTTACAGTTATCTTAATGTAGCTGTCCTGGCACAATAAGAGCCTTTAAACATTGTTTTTCTGCCTGCTAAGGCAAATAATGTCCTTGTCTAAGGCAACAGAGGCTGCAGTCAGTAGCAAAATCTTTAATATCTAATTTGCTAGACCTTACTTTGCACTTTTTCATCTGAAATGCAGATTTATAAATAGAAGTAGTATATGTAACATTTCAGTGAACGAAGTCATTACCAACAGGATATTTGGATGGCAGCTGTAATTTAGTTTGGGAGGTTTTTTTAGCTGAGACTAATTTGTCTTCATGTGCCAGAAGATTTTTAAAACTTAACAAGTTTTATGTTGGGGTTTTTATGTGAGGTGGTTTTTAATTTATTTAGCAGCACATAGTGAAGCAGTTAATTCCCCCAGCCCCTAAAGACTCTGTTTCATTTCCAGTCTGCTGCACCCGAGGGTTTCCATTCCCATTGGTATAGCCGTAAGCTCAAAATCAGGAATTGGTTCTCAGTCTTTGTTGAGTTTGTGTTTCCTTGTGCTGCAAACGGTATCTGAGGGAATGTGCAAAGACGGTGAAGACCTTTTGAAAGGGCAGGTACTGACAGCAACAAGGGGGATTGGCTTCAAACTGGAAGAGATGAGGTTTATATTGGATATTAGAAAAAAATCTTCATTATGAGCGTGGTGAGGCACTCAAACAAGTTTTCTAGAGAAGCTATGGATGCCCCATCCCTGAAAGTGTTCAAGGTCAGGTTGGATGGGGTCTGATCAACCTGGTCTAGTGCAAGGTGTTCCTGTCCATGGCAGAGGGTTGGAACTAGATGATCTTTAAGGTCCCTTCCAACTCAAACTGTACTACATCCAGAGATGGGCAAAAGTTTTTCTGGAAGAGTTAAATGAGATCTTCAGGTGTTTGAGCAAGTTAATTTGGCTGCACCAACTGCCTGGCCGATTAGGACAAAAAAGCAAAAGTTGTGAGAATCCTATTCACCTGAAAGGCAGCAGCTGGTGCTGTTTTACAAAGAGCAAAATAAAAGCGGGTGTAGGGATGGCAGATTAGGAGGTAGTGTAGCCCAGGCTGTTAAAGAGGCAAATGGAGCAGAGTTTGAAAAAAGCCTTGAAAACCCACAAGCAGAGAGTGGAGGACTTCAACAGGTGCTTGGGTACTCTGACTGAGCATTACAACATTCCCAAAGTCAGCTGGACTAAGTGATCAGGTTGTTTGTCATGACTCTGGAGCAGAGATTCATGAGGAAATCACCAACTTGACTTCTGTATGTGCAATCTCATTCGTCCATTGCCAAGACAGTTAATGATATTGATAAATAACTTTGCTAACAATTAATTACCCTGATAATTAATGACTGTGATATCCAGGTGCTGCCTGGTCTTGGTCACTGGAGACATTGTGTAGCAACAGGGTATTATCCCAGAAATCACGTGAGAGAGCTGTCACAGGGAAAATTACCATCTTCCCTTAACCTTGTTGGAAACAGGTGGGTGAGAAGAAGAAAGGTGAGTGTGTTTTCTTGTGCTGCAATATTCTGGAGTTTTAGTGGGAGGAAAATTGCACCCTGACACGTGGTGGTCTTCAGATTCATGGCTGGCACCGTCACCCTTCTGTCCCAGCCTGTTCCAGCTGAAGGCAGCAGGAGGTCATGGCACAAGAGCATCAGGTACTTCCCGGGCACTGCAAGTGTTCTGCCTTCTCTTCCCTGGCCTTGCATTGGCACAGCTAGAGCTGGTGCTGGGACAATAGTTGAGTTTTTTTGTGGCCAGTGCATGCGAGCCTTAGGAACTCCAGGGAAGTTGATGTATACCAGTAAATATAAAGATGTTCCTATTCAAAGAATATGTGTACTGTATACACTGTGGCATATAGATACCATGTTACTTGGCACTGCATATAAGACCTTTCTTAATCTCCCTTGCATTGACTTTTTTTTCTATATAACTACGCTCAATGTGCCTACTGAAAATATCTATGCACTTTGAGTAAACCAAATATACCTTAATATCCAAATATTAGTCAACCTAAGCAAAAATTAAATTTATCCAAATTCCCTTGTTAATCTAAAGATTGTATTGTAGTTGGTTGTAAATGGTTATAGCCCTGCGCCACACACTAAAATCAAGGCTATGGAAGGATCTTCAGGAGGAAACGGTCTCATTTTTCATTGGAAAACCTCACACAGGCATCAGAACTGTGGTAGTTATAGTGGTTTAATGAATCTTATAGAGGCACTTCGGCTGAATTACAGCAGCTCAGTAATTCATGTTTGCAGTTGTTGTAAGGAATGTCAGGCACAAACTTAGCCAATACAGTGCCAGGTTCTGCCCCTGCTGACTATAGATGACAGCATAAAAGTTAAGAAATGCTGACTTCAAATAGATATGTTGCTAATAGAGAAATGCTTGTTTATATATTCATTTTATATCAAAGAAAGTAAAAATTATTTATAAATACAGTTTAAATTCCATTAAGGCGTAAAAAAAATTATCTTGAAAAGTATTTAGGAGAGCTAAGAAAAGTATTACAGTAGTCTAATTCCAGTCCCCAAGGAAAATTCATCCTTCAGCTTCCATAAAAATCCAGCAAGAACTAAAATGGATTTCTCCATCTAAGTAGAGCTCAGTGTCTTTCTGGGTGAATTTATAGGCTTTTTCAGCCCACTGATAATATATGACTACTTAAGGATCATATTAACAGATTTTCTTTTGCTACCAGGGTGAAACACAATATTCTCTAGTTCTTAAAACAATTCCTTTGGCCCAAGGGTTCAGTCATCATTTTCAGAGGTTGTATTGGTTTTTCTGTGGCCAGGTTTTGGTGGCAGTGGGGGGGGGGGCTGGGGGGAGGGCTTCAGAA